>OX155959.1:7470715-7647720 GCA_944548615.1 Micropterix aruncella | reverse complement strand
ACGCAAAACATCAATTGGGATGAAGGTTTCAAACACTCCACTACATGGAACCCTCTAATTAAGGAGTTTTCATCGCCGAATAATTACAACAGAGACGTTAAGCACGACAGAGGGAGTTATACGTGCACTAAAAGTAGCACAAAAGATATATATATATATATATATATATATATATATATATATATATATATATATATATATATATATATATATATATATATATATATATATATATATATATATATATATATATATATATATATATATATATATATATATATATATATATATATATATATATATATATATATATATATATATATATATATATATATATATATATATATATATATATATATATATATATATATATATATATATATATATATATATATATATATATGTATATATATATATATATATATATATATATATATATATATATATATATATATATATATATATATATATATATATATATATATATATATATATAGCTGGAAAGGAATAGGCGATTAGTATATCTAAAAACTAATGATTGTTGAAAAATGTTATTTCTATATTTCGGTGTGAACCGTTGTCAAGATAGATGACATTTCTGAAATCGAACAATTCCTTGAAAATTTAAATTCAATAAATCGAACCAATAGAAATGATTAATAACATTTTACACCATCCAGTTAAAGTATATCATAACCGACCGTGAAAATAATTATTTTTAATGAATGATTATACATAAAAATAAAAAGCAGTTGATGAGTATTAAACCTGATTGAATAAACCACATTAATTTTGTGTATTGAGACCCGAACCTTGCAAGCGCCTAAAATATAAATAAAAGCCATTTCCCGAGATTTGACATCCCTTTCTTTTGCATTATTTGGTCCGTACTGATGTCCGTACTAGGGAAGTTTTTTTCTTGTGGGCACATACTTTTAAACTCAATTTCAAATCTGATACTATATACCTTCATATACGTATGTATTATTTCCACTTATATGTGAATTTACACATACTCCTACTTATAATATTTACATAGTATTTTTTTTTTAATATTTAGAATAATTTATGCCTACGTATCAATTAGTAATATATATTTATAACAAATAAAACTTAGAGTAACATTAATTTAATATAGGTTGATGGTTTTAAACGAGAATATGTGAAATAATTATTTTACATATTCACATATTCGGCATCCACCTTTTCCTGCTAGTTTCAGTCATCCACAGATTTTTTTTCTTATTTTTATTTGTAACTCCTGCATGGTTTTAACTTATTCTGTCTATGAGCTATAGAACTGAAGTGTCTTTGTCCAAATTTAGTTCTGTTTTTTTAGTTACATGTTATTCGTCAGTAAAATAGTAGAATTCTATCTAGTTAGATTTTTGTGGTCAGTGATAGGTTGTACGCGTTGTTAAGAGAGTAAAGAATGGTCACTTTTGCATAAATGTCTAGAAGTCTCAGCTCATTAAATAGGTCATTTGATGGATATCGATGAGTCTTTCTAGCCCTGACCCTTTGGAAAGCTTTCTACACTTTAACAAGCGGATCTAGCGCCGAGTGTTTAGAACCTCCCTATCCTAATATACTATATTCAATTGTGTTATAAGCTAGCGAGTAGTAGATATTAATAAGTTTTCTTAATGGTGGTACTTATTTATTTATTTATTTATTTACATATTTGGACATATACATATACATTCAAATGCATGAGCACAACAGAAAATGAAATGACAATTTAGACAATGCCGTCGTATGCTTTTAAAGTTATATACACATTTGTCTGAGCCCAGGTTACATAGCGCATACATTAAACGCAAATGATAATCTTTCTATTATGCGAAGCAAAGAGCAGCCGAGCCCGCCTTGCTAGGCACCCCTGTGTTAAGGCGATCTCACTTCGGGAGTCACACTAGAGTGCCACGGTTGTGTCAAGGAAAGATCTAAGATATTTTTATTCAAAATATTTTAATTTTAATTTATAATCATTATTAATATTATTACTATTATTATTTTATTATATTATTATTTTTAAATTTTTATTCTCTTTTCAGTATTTCAAATAATTGTCTAAGCCGCCGAATAAAATCTACAAGCGCGAATCCCCTCTTTTGCGGTATAGAGGTGTCTGTCGCATCGTATTCATATATTTGCAAGGATTCGGTAAAAACCGTTTCACCGCTTCGTAAGGGAGAGGACCGCGCAAGCGACCTCGAACTCGTAACCAATAGAGAGACCGAAGTAATCTGGTCACAATTGGAAGTAAGGGCGTGAGTGTAGGCCCGCCGGGTAACACTCCTGGCTATCTCGCGGTTAAGGCGTTGGCCTCTTACGGGCTTGTGGCATAGCTAGACGATGGACTGTTTTGTCCTCAAGTCTTCTACGTTCACTCCAGGGAGATAGAACGACTAATCGTTAAAACTTCCTGAGGTGACGGGCTCGCCCGCTGTAGTCGACAACTGTAGTTGTTTCCCCAAGTAAAGTTTCCACTCAGGGGGACAAATATTCCAAAATAATCACGAGGTTATCAAAGCTGTGAAGACGCACTGCAAGGAGCTCGAGAAAGATGGTCTAGTGTTGGTGTTTAAAAGGTGGCAAATACGGTGAAAACAATGTATCAGAACCGATAGGGCTTACTTCGAAAAATGCATGTAGATTTGGAAAACTAAATATTCTCTCTGTAGAGCGTTTTTGTGATTACTTTTTGAAGAGCATTCGAACTTATGGTCAATTATGCCATCGTTCTGACTAATTAATTTCCAAAATCAAACAATTTGTCCGTGAATTTCATGACCGTAACCGTAATTCGCCGATTTGGGACCATTCGTCTCTCTTGTCTGTATAAATTGACCCTAAAGGTAAATATTTCAAATAGAGAAAAATGTGAATAATTTACCGATATATTTATGATACAATGTCTCGTCCAAATATTTATGAAAGCTAAGCCTTCTCGCAATAATGGCTTTTTGTATGGTGCCATGAAAAAGGCCGTAGCTTTCAGCTTTTCCCTCTTTGAATAAACAGCGAGACCGCCAAAGCACTTTTTTGTATGGAATCAATATGACACCGTTACCGTATATAGGTAGAGTGGAAGGCAGCGGCGCCGGCTATTAAACGTTTGAACAAGAATAACCTAGCTGATGTCCTCTCTTGCCCGGGGGGATGTTTGTAGAGAAAATGCCTCCTTTGAAGCGCTAGAGAGTAGATAAACGGAAAAGGCTTTAATGGAACGTATATAGGTTGTTCACATTCTGTCTGATCCTCACTTGAATATATGACACGAGAAGCAGTAAAATTTGTATTTAAAAATACATAAAAAATGTCCACATTACTCTGTGATAAAACAACATTTTTATTTTTTATTAGCAGCCTACAAACCGACGAGGAAGTAAAATATTGTGAACGCACTAATATTTTTTTTTTGGGATGAAGACGGACATATATATTTTGACCCCCCGAGACGATTGGGACCATTTTCTAGACTGAAGCTGCCTGTGTGTCTGTCTGTCTATATGTAAGTGTGTGTATTCCTCCATAATAGCGCCCAAACGCTTCATCCGATTGACACAATAATATCTGATTATAAACAAGCGGTCCCCGTGGTAGCGAATAGTTTGTCACACAAATAAACAAAAATACAGAAATGATAAAAATAAATTGCTGTTTACTTTCCCGTACCACGGAAAATCGAGATGAAGACGGAAATATCCGTTTTGCCCCCCCCCCCCTCCCCCTGAGAGTATTAGGACCATTTTCAGACTGAACTCTGTATTTGAGTCTGGGTGTGTCTGTGTGCATGTGTCTGCGTGTATGTATTCCTCCACGATAGCGCCTAAAAGCTTATCCTGTTGAGCTGAAATTTATCATACAGGCATCATTCGTTCATGGCAAGAGTTGAAAAGATTGTGGTTGAAATCAGTCCACCAGGACTTAAGGTATTTTATAGATCATCATGAATAATGCAGCTATTATATATTAGGTAATATCACAATACCATATTTAAGCAACGTGTAGCTCTGACTTATTAAAATGTCTAATTAGAACTGATCATTTTTCGAGGCTACAATTGCATCTTGTACAGATATACTTCCCATATTTCCTAAGCACTTTTAACGACTGCTTCCTGGAAACGCTTCCTTTTTATCTAAACGTCGGGAACATATATACATTTATTATAGAAACAATGAATTTAGGCAAAATCCTCGCTTTATAAATTTTAGAGGGAATTACAAGGTTTTTTAAAATTCAAGCCCTAAAAGGATAAAAAAGCGAAATACTCTATAATCGGTTGCGATACAAGTGAAAGTCGTATGAAGTCCCATTCCCATCAATAATAATAACCATTTTTAAAGACCTAATAAATTTATAAATAATAATAATAAATAATAATGTTTATAACCATTTATACAAACAATTTTTATTTTTTTGCAAACATTTTTTTGTCATCACTTTATGAATATTATTAATAATACAAGACCTAATTATTGTTAAAATAATGGTGACTAGTAGGGTAATGTCAACTTTAGCAAATAAACCCGTTACCCCAGAAAGGTATAAAGCTATTGGTATCTCTTCCAACCTGAGATGAACGTAGATACTTGGGGACCAAGACAGTCCACCACAAGACAGATATGTCATTTGGATATGTTGACTACAATGAGCGAATCTAGCTAAGCCAGCTATTGGGTCAGAGTCTAACGCTTCACCACGTGGCACTGTAAACAGACGGGCAGACTCTCGCCTTGACTACTAGATTCGGCCGGATTTCTCCGTCCTCCTGTCTAAATAGGGGCCCAAATTCGCTTGCGCGGCACCTACCTATTGTTAGCTCAGCGGTAATTTAGATTAAATCTTATGGGTAACTGGACGTTTCGAGAATGGCTGGCAACAGGTCAACATCCACCCCCGATTCTGAGGAAATATATTATCGTTTCCAGACTCCTATAGTTATTCGCAGTATTGCACAGTCATTTGGCTGACGCCCCACAGCGCGCAACCAGCCCAGTAGAGCCCGAAGGTCACCACCCAGGGGAAACTGATTCAAACTTGCATGCAATGAAAGGCAGGGAAAACAGGGGTTCTTGCCGGCGTAGACCTTCATTGGTTAGTTACTGGATAGGAGATGAGCCGTGAATTGAGCCGACCTCGATAACGAGATATGTCTTAGTGGCGCAATGGCACGGAATAAAAAGCTACCAATAACATGACCAGCAGAGATCATAGCCAGATTGGTTCAACGATATTAATAACTCGCAATGCGCTGATCATTTCAATTGTGTGGCTTCTTCGAGGTCGACCGTTCCACGGACGTCCACATTTCCTCAGCTCGAATCTAAGTAATAGTTTATAATGCTTTTACAACCTTTGTCGAGTTACCGATAATACAATGCGGAAGGGAAATCAGTAGATTTTTGATAGATATCGATGCATATATATCCATAATTAAAATGAAACATGTGCGATGTAACGTTACGGTCAATATTGATGAAGCAATAAAGGAGGATGGGACCAAACGTTTAAAACGACCAACTTGGGTTGTCAACCACAACGGCCGAACCCGTCACCTCAGAAAGTTTAAACGATAATGATCGTTCTATCTCCCGTGAGGTGACCGTAGGTGACTTAGAGACCTTTCAACTGTGCCGCAGCTGTACTTAGCCAGGAATCGAATACCTATACGCCTTATTAGATGTTCGGCGTCCTCGATAACATTCACGTTAATAGTAGGAATATCAGTTTCATACAACGGGTTACGTCGAAAATGGGGCCAGATGATCTCTGAGATAAAACCAATAGGCACTGCCGTTGACAAGACCCTTCTCTACATCAATGTTAGATTGCAGCATTATATTGGAACCCTCGCAAATTATCAGTTTGCTTGGAAGTACCTACACCTGTTTTATTTATGTCTTTAGGTATGATAGATTCTAAAGAAGTGTTTCCAAATATCAGTGTCTTACCAAGAATTTGATCTTGGGCCTTTATAATATACATTCGAGTAACACTTTGTTCGTAATATTTAAGTACCTTATTGTTGTGCTTTATTTTTTTCTTTGTTCTTAGCGTTTTTCTTTGTCCTTTATTTTTTATTTATTCTTTTCTCTTCGGTATTGAGTCAAAATAATTTTCCATTTTCCCAGTTGAATCACAATTAAAAGTTTGAGCCAACTCTTGAGTTGAATCGTGTTTTTTGTTTCTGTTTTTAATGAAATGGATTGAAATAAGATGCAATCAGTCCTTGGCTCCTTGCTGGGAAAGTCTTTGGGTGACAACCGATTTTTTAAATGTTTAAACCACCCCTGCAAAGTGTAAGTTACGTCACACTACGAAAATCTTGAACAAATTTGTCGCTTTTAGAATGACCAATATTCAACGGCTACTGTTACCGATCGGTATCCGTCGCTTTTAGAAAACGGGCCCTAACCGAACAATCGTGACCTTAACCATGTGATTTACTGCGTTGTCGGTTTGGAAAACGTATATAAAGCGAAGAAAATAAAACTAGTCTTCCATAGCATCATGTCAAAATGAAGGTTGGCAGCATTCGGCCGGGCCATGGGCGTGGCCTCGGCGGATCTATATGGATTTTAGTTTGTCAGACAGTCATGGTCAGCAGCCTCGATACTTGGTCTGGACGATTCAAATGTAGTAGTGAAACCCTTAGTAGATCAAAGCATCTAAATCCCAATCGCAGTATTTCTGAATCTTGATACTATTAAAATAAAATATGTAAATGGCGGTTTTATTTAACGCGTGCCACGTCAAAATAAACCGAGAAATGTCAATATTTGAAAAAGGCAAATTTATCGTATGCACGCGGTTCGAAAATAACAAGTTAATGGTCGTTACGATATTTAACGCGTCTGTTTAGTCACAAGCACGCGTCGTTTTGCGCCGTTTCGGTAGTGCGCTTTTGATAGGCACTGAAATTAATATTGACGGGAGTTTACCATTATATCTAATAGAGGGCGCGCGACTGTAATGTATAATTTTGGATAATGAAATTATAACAATAAAAATAAAATTGTTTAAAGTTTGTACAAATTATTTTTTTTTCTGGAAAGAAACAAAAATATTCAATTTGTGACATTCTTAAGGCGGCTGACTACCTTCCACAAACAGTGACAAATCATCAATTTGCAATCAATGTAAGGGACTCCCGCGTGCAAATAATAATAAAAATATGAGCCTTATAGCGAATGTCAGTCCTTCGTCCTGTGACTTTTCAATACTTTAATTTTTTTCCTAATAAAAATAAATAAAATCTGAAGTCATCTTCTCATTGTAATTTGCAATTTTATTTAAATATATCGGCGCAAACCACTCGAAACTATATTGGTTATACGTATCAAGTAAATGATTAAAATGTTGCGATATATTTTATTTTTCTTCATTATGATCTGTCAAAAAACTAAAATAGTTATTATTTTTCATAGGCAATTTAAGAAGAATCTCAGCGCAAATAATTGTTTTTAAGTTAATATAATAAGTAAAGACAATGTTTAACTTCTGAAAACCAAATCGACGATTCGTAAGCTGACTTAAGAATGAAAATATAAAAAAAATATGCCCCTTTTTGGACATTTAACAGCAAAATAAAAAAACTTAAAATAAAAGCCTAAATCTGCTCAGACCGCCATACCCCATTAGACATTACAAAAAAAGGTGATGATTTTATATATTATTATTAGGAAAAAATGTTTAGTAAAATTGTGCATTACAGAGTAACTAGATTACGAAATTTGACTAGAAATTTAGACTAAGAAATTTGCTACAAGATCCATATTTTTACTATTATGTTAATACACGCGGGTGTAATATAAAATTGATTTAAAAATGTAAATTTTTCACTGTTTGAGTGAGGTACATATCTTAAATGAATCGCTCCATTCAGTATTCAGTCTTCAATTTATTCATTCAGATTATACAATAAAATTATGAGTAGAAAATTGAGTGTTCCAGTCCATTGAGTGTTCATAAAAATGCAGAAAATCTGCGTTCATTCATTTGCAGTTAAGTTAGAAATTTTTAAATATTTCTAGCAACCAAGTCAATATAACTTAAAGAGATTGTTTAAAAATTCGTCTGAAATACACACCGCAAAAATATATGTTTGTTTAATACCTATTCAATTGAAAAATATTTGGTGTTCAATTATTGGGTTTTATTATGTTTATTTACAGGAAATTGCTGTTTATTAACTCGTATTTTGGGGTCTTCTTTGATAAATTGTTGAATATTTCGAAAAATAAACAGAACATTTAAGATAACGAAGTAACTGAATAATCTTTAATGAATAACAATGACTTTGAAGGACGTATGTAAATAGCATGGCACCGACATCACTTAGATTGACCGTGCCCACTTCGTTGGGCGGTGAAACTTTTTACTTCTGATGAAATTATGAGTGTGGTTTGGTTAGTACTGAGTGCTATGATTTATTTCCTGACTGCCAAAAGAAGGGTTATATTTTTACTGCATATGTATGTATGTATTTGCATGCCCATTTGACTATATTACCCTTATTTGTGAGTGTCTTTTTGTGAGTGTCTTATTTGTGAGTGTCTTATCTCTTTAACCATTTATGCCATAAAGGTGAAATTATATGCAGTAAAAGGGAAAAGTCTTTTGTTTTAAACACTTGAGACGATTACTTATTTTGATATGAATTCATAATTGTTGATAATATGACCAATAAACATGACCTAACGATTTAAATTATTTTTTTAATATAAAAAACTACTTTATGTGACTTAAATATAAAATTTAGACATATGCTGTCGCTGAGTTTTTTGTAGGCATTATCACGCTCTACAACTTTTCTCTAGAACTTAATCGTATCGTTAAGGCAGCGTTAGTTAGAAACGTTTTCGTTCGACCGTTTTTTCCGACTTACATACTTTGGAAATCCGACTACCACGTAAAAGTCTTTTTATTTTTCGGATTAATATCACTATAACACTCGCAATACTCATATTTCGGATTAATAGCCTATAACACTCACAAATAACGTGGCTTTCTATTGGTAAAAGAATTTTCAAAATCGGTTCAGTAGATCCAGAGATTACTTCCTACAACTTCACAAACTTTACCTCTTTATAATATTAGTAAAGATGAATCATAAATATTCGATAGAACTCTATAGCATCGTGTAAGCCCAGTAAGCGTGTAAGCGTATATTACCTACTATGATATCGCGTGACGGTAACAACGCCGTTGAAAAACCGCCCAAAATTCCCGCCATAAGCGGCGTCGGCGTCGGTTAGCGTCGATTATTGACGGCCGGTTGATTTATGATGGCCGACATCCGGTCGCCCGCGCGGGGCGCTCTGTGGGCGGTTTCGTGGGGGGGCAGCGTCCACCAAAAAAAACAGCCGTTTAAATCAAACAGGGGGGTCGGAGGTGGACCAGATCACCAGGCAATATGTAAATTTTGTAAGATCCGCTGGGATGCTTCGCAAATATCGGAAACATGACGAGCACAACGGAAAAATAAGGTTTAGGTAACCTACTTTAATAAAATAGATTTTGATTGATTGATTGCCCGGCGTTGCGGACGAAAATAATGAGGAATCCATTATCGTGACCTGGTTTAATGGTTTTGAGATTTTATTTAAAGATAGGTTTCGGTGAGCCGCAAATTAAGCTGGCGTCGTATTCCCCACCGGAACAGTGCTCACCGATTATAAATTATAAAATTCAAACCTGACCAAATTCACTGACCAAATATTGCATTAACTATTTGAAAACTATCAAACGAGACTATTTATTTTATTAAACACTTTCTGTTACCCGCGGCTTCGCTTTGCGTAAAGTTTCGAATCGAATTGTAAATATAAGTAGGGTGGCGTTTATTTGCCCTTTTAGACGATACTTTTAGATATATACTGCAAGACTTCCCCCCTCAGATGCACGCTACCTATATCGTAGACGTACGTGTATTGTTCCTTACCACCCGCGCCGCCTTCCCCTGAAAACTGAACTTGCTGGGCCAACAGCGCCGCCGCCCGCTAGGTATTTCGAGGTGCTTGCACGCATTACGAATTTCATGAAATCTCTATAATTATACCACCTAAAAACTTACAGTTAATGGTTAATTTTATCTTTATTTACCACCCGTAATATGGAATAATTTATTTTGATAAGGATTCTAATTTTATTGCAAATGTCTTCGATAAACACTGCCTACTTATTATTCTTATTTTTTTGAGACATTGTAGCTTAAACATAAAGGTTAGAAAAATGCTGTCGCTGACTTTTTTATAGACCTCCCTGAGGCAAATGTTTTTGTCATATATTGTTTTTATATATATCAAACAGTTTCATCAGAGCACGCCTATAAAACAACTCACAAGCTCATTTTTCTCTGACTTTATTTACAAATATTATGATTTCGTATTGAAAACCAATATTTATCACAAAAAAGTATAGACTATTATATTCTGTGGCAATTAGGCAAAACTACATAAGTCGTTTTTTGGCCAAAATGAGTTATAATTACCATTTAACAGCGTTTTTTTACTCTTTCATTTGGCAAAACTACATAACTCGAAGCACAATATAAAAGAAGTTATAGCACCTACTTCCTCACTAGTTATATATTGTTGAGATGAGCAAAACTACATATGTATAACTTATGCACTTTTTCTCAACTATTGATAGGTGGTCATAGTTATATAAGTTAATTACCTTTTTATTGATAAATATTATTTTAAAATTACACATATAGTTTAAGAGAGCACACATATTTTATTCCATGTGCCAATTTTAATCATGTTATATAAAAAATAACAGATTAACAGATTTGAAGTTGTCATAAATATCAAAATGCTTTCCTGAGAAAATGGTGTTTCTGACTTATGTATTTTTGCCTAATTGCCACAGAATTATCAGTCACCGATAATAGAGCTTTCCATTAGTGAAAGAATTTTTGAAATCGGATAATTAGTTTCAAAGATTACCTCTTACTTACAAACGTATAAACTTAAAAACATACAAACTTACAAATATACAAACCTACATTACAAATATACATTTACAAACATTACTTAATTATAATATTAGTATAGATTATCCGCTGTATCCGTGGCTTCGCCGGCGTTAAAATAAGTATTTTTGAAATTTTCATATGTTTATAATATTTCATTTAATATATTATTATTTGTTGTCGTTAACACTCAATCTGTGTATGACATTTATATAATGTTGTTTGGAAAATGAGAAGACTTAAGTGTCGATTCTGGAATTTATGTATTATATTTGGAATTTCCCTTTAGTTGCCCGGTTGCAATCTACCTGTTTCTTTCGCGCCGCATTACGTTGAGCCGCTTAAATTGCTTGGTCATGCTATGACATTCGCCAGCGTCGTTAAGGAGTACTTGACACTTTTTCTTAGACCTCTTCATGCTGTATGCCTCCACGCATTCCTTCGACTTTATCTCCATCGCGTCGCAGCGTCCAAAGTATTGGTGGTTCACGATGGACCGAAACATATCCATCATCGGCGCCAAGGTTGCATTTTATTCTGCGCTGAATTAAAAATATATAAGTCTTTATGCGACACGCGACACATGCAAGCGAGAATAAAAGAGAGTTAGAAGGGGAGCTAATGGGCCCTTGCTGAGTTGGCCACGAAGATCCATTCTGTTCAGGGTGGGTCACACTCACGGGTCAACGCCCATCCGGCGGCTTCCGAGCATGAAGTGCGAGCCCGGACAGGACTCTGGCCTAAGGGCTTGTTTCCCCTAGGAATCTACCTTCTGGCGCTCCTGGACGGTCTGATAATTCACAGAGCTCTTAGAAGTGTGTCGATTAGCGATATTGCCATAAAATGCTAAGTTTTGCATTTCTCTCTATACAGAAGTAATTTTTGGTTTTAAAAATATTCCACTGCTACAAAAGCGCAGACAAAAGTCAGATGGATTTGCAACTGTGTAGATGTTTTAAATATTATGATGCCGTGAAAAAGAATAACAGCACCTTTCTTTGTCTTCATTTTATCTCAGTTATGAAAGCGCACTGCAGAGAAACGAGAAGGGAGACGCAATAATGCAATGCAAAAGACAGACAAAGAGCGTATTTTTCTCTCTCCTGCTATTTATCTCCCTTTCCATTACATTAATCGTAGCACTGAAGCGTCATAGATTAGGTAGGTATGCGCTTAAGAAATTATCAGCAGCGTTCAAATCTATTCGCTCGGGCTTTTTGAATAATTAAAACATTTGTATTTTATGGGTTCTGGAACCCTCGCTGTCTGTCTTTTAAACATAGTTCAAAAGCGCTCATTGCGCTGATTTCAAAACACTGGCGTTTTAGACTATTTATAAACCTTTAGTTACATCAATTATATAATTCCGTCAGTCAGGACAACATTTGCCCAGAGACATATATTCTACATAGCCCCAAAATTATATAATTCCCTTAGTGAAGACACGAAAATTTATCCTATCATAAAAATATTTGAAGCAAACCTTAATAGATGGCTACTTAACAAGGGATATGTAAAATCTGATCAACTTCTTTGCAACGCACGACAATTTATTTAGTATCACTTATCTATTTTTCTTAATTAAATTTTATTAAATTTCAACTATAAATGTATATATTTATTACATAGCTATATATTTTATAAAATTGATATATTTATGTGTATATACAGGTGGTGGGTCCAAATAATTTATTAAAAAAAAAACACTTAATTTCTTAAAATTGCATAAAAATATGCACATCTAGAGACGGGCCAAATTATCGCTTAGTTAGATGTGCTATTGGCAGTAAAGGTCATGTAAGATGTGTTAAACCTCCCTATATTAATTATTAAATAATTTACATAATTATTATAAGATTACATGACCAATGAACTGTATACCTAATCATAAGTACCTAAATAAAATAAAATAAAAAAAAATACGTACCCCATTTAGTCGAATATAGTAACCGCGGTTATGTCACCTTGTCAACCCACTTAAAATATTTTTTTTTTGTGATACCCACTTCGAGAAAAAATACAGATATATATTTATTTCATAGAGAAAAATAATTAAGAAAAAGATTTTATCAATAAAGTTACAAAATGACATACAAAATATTTATTTATTATAATTTATTAAAATGGTACATCTTTAGGAACATACAAATCAGTCTTTGCAAAAACTTAAAAATCCTATGAATTCTCTTAGTTTTTTTTATAACAAAAATATAAATAAATAAAAATTGGCTCCGTCACCCCAGAACTTTCACTGTAATTAATTGTACTTGACACGCAATTTTAACCATCTAGGACTCGATTGGCTTGACTAGCAACCTACGTGTTATGGACATTCCTTGATAAAAAAATATATTTTTGCAATGCTTGCCAAGCCTTGCTTGACCTTCAATAGAAATACTTGTCAATTACGTTTAGTTAACCGTGACTCCCTGGCATAAAGCTGCAAAATTTGGCGTATTTGGTAAATTTATAAAAAATATATGCATATTTCCTGCGGTTTGAGATCCCCTCCCGTAAATGAAAAAAAAGGTTGATAAGCATGCTTACGGCTCCCTAAATGTTCAATACTGCTTGACTAGTACGTGTTTTTTTTCAGCGCTCGATGCGTAGGCGTTGCACCGAAAGATAAGTGTATAAATGCTTGACAAGCATGCTTAGTGGGTCATTAAGCCAAGTCAAGCGTTGCTTGTAAAGCACGTAAATGCTTAACAAGCAATTTTGATTGTCTAGGGAGCCGACAGAGGGGAATGCGCAATAAAGGGCACCCTAGACGATCGTAATTGCTTCTCAAGCATTCACGTGCTTGACAAATAACGCTTGGCTTGGATGAATGGCATATTTAGCTTGTTTGTCGAGCATTTCTAAACTTATTGGCCAGCGCAGCGCCTCCGCGTCGCGCGCCGGAAAAAAATCGCGTGTTTGTCAGGCAGTTTTGACTATCTAGATAGCCGTAAACATACTTATCAAGCTTTTTTTTTACGAAGCTTCCGCAAAAAGGGGATAGCAAATTGCAAGAGTGAGGCTTCCTTAAACAATATTTACCAAAAAGGCCAAATTTTGAAAATTTATACCTTGGAATCACGTTAGTTAGAAGTAATTTAAAACCTTGTTTTTAACATTGATTGATTGTTTGATTGTTTTTTACATTTTACAGTGATTAGATATAAGCACCACGTATTTTTTATCTTATATATTTAGATAAACCATAGACATAAATGGTAATTAAACTCTGTAAATAATTGTTATAGAACAACAGTATCTATGTTTTAGGTTTATTTATATTTCCAACAGAGTAAACACTGCTAGTGCTACCTGTTCGCAGGTAAAAACCACTTTGCGAATAGGATGATGATTAGGTAGCTTTCAAGGTCTTTCATGGAAGAGCCTGTGAAGCACAAAGACCCCTACACATTACGAGGATGGAACGACAAGATATTTTAAAATATTTTTTTAATAGACAGGTCGGAAGAGTTGACACTTTAAACCTGTTTTAAATCTTATTGTTTTATTTTAATATAAAAATTCCGTGTATTCTTAGAAATCGTTAAAAAATCGTTAACTTTTGGTATTTCGGTAAGGTAGACCCCATATCAGTAGAAATATCGAAAAATCAGAAGGTTCGAAATCAATGGATGTGATCTGCTTGACAAGCATTTTTCTATACTTTCAACCAAGTCTTGACAATAATTGCAAAAATATGAATTTCCATCAAGCATTGTCCACAGCACCTAGTTTGCTTTGCACGAAAGATTTTGACAGTCTAGTGCAGGACTTCCCAAACGGTGGGGCGTGCCCCCCCCCCCCCCCAGGGGGGCGTAGAGAGATCTTAGGGGGGGCATGAAGTGTTCGGATATTTTAATCTAATTACTTATCATTGTTTATTATTTAAAAACCCACAGATTTAGTTGCGCCAAATAGTTCCAATGGTCAATGTTCTGCAATTACCAGAAGTTGTCCAAGAAGAATTTCTGGAAATGAAGGCAGATTCGACAATGAACGATGACTTTCACCTCTTGACTTTGGAGAAATTTTGGATAAAACGCTTTCTCCTTAATCCAAAAGTTGCCACTCTTGCCTTGCGAATACTTCTGCCATTTTCTTCGAATTACTTATGTGAAACCGGATTTTCAGCATTAGTGTAAATTAAGACTAAGCAGCGAAATCGTCTTGCAGTCGATAATGATTTGATGATAGCTCTGTCAAAAACAGAACCTGATATCGACCAACTGGATCAAAAAATGCAGGCGCAAACATCCCATTAATAAATAATAAATCGTGTGAAATAAATATCGTAAAATATTTTGTGTTTTTTATTGAAGCAATGAAGAAAAATATAGGGGGGCATGTTTTTTTTTATAATCCGGGGGGTATTCATGCAAAAAAGGTTGGCAAACCCTGGTCTAGTGAGCCCCTAAGGACAAGCTAGGAGAAGTGTGGGTTATATATGGGATGTCAGTATAACGTAGTATGTATCGAGGCTGGTGGCGAGTGTAGGCGTCTATTTTAATTGGTGGGATGACCATTCCGAGAGTGGGACTGCTGTAAAACGGATGCGGAGGGCCGTATGTTTACGAGGGAATCAAATGACTCACTGCGACTATAAGGGAGGCAGACATGTGTCCACTTATCGTTAAACGGATGAACGCTTGCCCGTTTTATTATTCGACCTGGCACGGAATCCGGGACCATTTAAATGCACTAAAAGCTGATTACTAAGGCTTCACCATTTCCACTGGCGCCCCGCGAAGAGCCATCAAAAATGGAATTCTCCCAATGCCTTAATTTAATCGAGGTCTTACGAGTAATACGTCTGTCGGTCTAGTTATTTGATTGCACCATTTAGAACCTTAAGTTCCTTCATAGTGAATAATTTATGAGTAATAAACAAAACTGTCATTAAAAACAGATTCAACGGAATGCTTGGTTGTCATAACCAAACTTGAAATTGCAGCTGAGGGCACATCAACTAAAACATTTCCCACGCAGCGGAACATTATTTAACAATATCCTAAATTTAAAACATTTTTTTGAAACGGAAGGATTTTGTAATTTCAGCGCTCGTCCAATTGGTTTAGTTGAAACGCTCACATTTGTTTGTAGACTTAATAATCCTTACGGTAACTGCTCACCTTAATATCTATAGACCTTACAGGCGGCTGACTTTTATAATATGACGTGGGAATACTCAGGCGAGAGCCCATCTAAGTACTGACTACGCCCCAAGCTAATTAACGTCGCTGATCTGACGGGAATCAGTGTTTTTTAACGCGGCTACGGTAGTTATTTATCATGGTTTTTTAAGCTTGGCAGATTCATAGTCGATGCTGCGGGGAACCAGCATTCTGAGGATATTGTAATTACTGTTTTTGTCTTTTAATAAGGTGAAAGTGAAAGGAAACTATAAAAGTGAAAGGTGTTATCAACGCGAAAAAAGGACACAAATTATATATCTAATTATATATAACTACCAGTACTGTTTGGGCGCTATCGATGCTAGACTATTTGGGCGCTAATACACACACACACACACAAACACTGACAGACAGACACACACACAAACACAAAGAGACACCTTAATCTGGAAATGGTAGTAAATACGAACGTACGTAATACGTCCGCTATATTATCATATAGAAAAAAATATACATAAATATATAAAAAATATATAGGTACAAATGTACATAGGACCGCTTTATAAAAACCGCTTATATAAACCGCTGTATATTTTGACTGGTACATTTTAAACAAGTATTGTTGTTGAGAAATCTAATGAAAAAGAACCAAAGGATTTACGTAATTTTTGAATAATAACCCAAAGGTAGGGCTGCTGATCCTCTTGGGGAGGGGGTGGGGGTGGGCGGGGGGTCAAAGTGTATTTATTAGTCTTCATCCCGAAACAACAACTTCACCTCCTCGTCGGTTGGTTGACCGGTAAAGTAAAAATCGCATGTTTTTAGACAGCAAATTGGCGGTCTTATAAATATCACTGTACCATCTGCATTGGAAGTATGCAAGTGAGCCAATGGCACGTGGATCGTTGTTTATTCACAACAGGGGCATAAATTGCAAAGTCCGGCTGCATACCGCCCGGGAGCACAGCGTTATAAACAATTCATCGCAGCCGCTATCGCGCCGAGATTTACGCCCATATGCACTCCTGACATAAGCACGAATTTGGTGCGACTAATGGTCCAAGTAGATTCGGAAAGGTCAGAGAGTACGAGAGGGTGGGAGAGTCTGCGCCTCTTTAAACACGACCGAGCATAAATAGCCTGCAGTCTGCTTGCTCCGTGCATGAATAGTGGAAGCGCTAACTGTGGGTGGCAAAAGCGGTATTAAATGGTCAAGGGTGAAAGTTAAAGGTCGTTCGTATTTATACATGGTGGATAAATTCAACGTCGTCGTGTAGCGTGATTATTATACGTAATCGCCCACGAAGGAATGCTGAATGTTTCAAAGATTGTGACATATATTTTTTTCTCAGAATTGGTAATATTTTAATCAAATCAAAATTATAAATTAAACAAACGGAACGTTTGTATTATAGTTCATTCCTTAGCGGGATTTTTTTAAAACCTAAATCGTTACCAATTCACAGATAAAAAAATAACGACTATTCGTTCCTCCTTTTCGCAACCTTTATACAGGATGAGTTTTTATTAGAGACATCCTTGAAATGGGTAAATCAGTACGAGCAAATAAGAGACTTTATATAAATAAATTTGGGAAAAAATTAGTATATAAAAAAAAAATCTCTGACCACTAGATATTCTACCGAATTGAAAATAAAAATGAATCATTTTGTTCTCTATAATGAAGTTTATTTGTCACATACGTTTAGTTTTTTTCTTAAGTATTGATAAAATTATCTTTCTGCGTTTATTGACTTACTTGATTTGAAAATCTTTGATTGGCTATGTAGATAAAATTTCTCTTTATAATAATTAAATTGTTTGGTATAAATTTATTGTTTTCTATATTAATATTTGCAACACTTTCTGCCATATTTTTGTCACGGCTAATCCTCCCTATAGGTATTCCCAATGGTCCTTCACGTTAGGAGGATTGGGCACTTTTCCCAAGGTTATTTTTTTTTATTGTTTCTCTGAAACTGAAAACATTTCTGTTATTGTGATAATGTATAAAAGAAGCCAGATGTGTCGAATATTGAAAAATAATGTAAACATGGCGTTATTTTTATTATTAACGATTTGCTGAAGGGATTCCTGAAAAAGTGCCCTGCGTTCCCCATTCTCCTCTACACGTTAATGTAATTAAATGACCGGTAACTAATCTAGAACCCCATATTTTACCTAATGCAATAGTTAACTACTCAGAGGTTTTAATGACAGGGATGGTTTGAGTCGCGCCGGAACGTTTGTTTGAAACTCACCATCTTCACATGTCTGCGCTCCGGGCGTTTTACAATTTGTGATGGGGGGCCGCTAGAAAAAGCGTAATTGCCACATCCGCATGCGGCTTTGGTGCCTCAATGGTCCGGTCGCTGTGCGCATCGGGGCGGGCGGACGGGGAACGGGAAACGTAAGCAAAGGCTTCGGCCGCCGCTGCCGCGCTGCGGGTGAAGTTTTTGTCGCGGGAAAAAATGTGCGGGCAGGTGCGCGGCACGTCGTTACGGTCCGGAAACTCCTGCAGTGGCGAGGGACGCTACCGCCATCTACCGCCGATGCATGCATGCGATGCTGCGATCGGTGCGACATGCAGTGGAACTCACTCTGCAAGATCGCCGACCATAATATGTTTGCTTAATAATAAAAATTATAATTTAAAACTCTTTATTTGCACTTGAAAATGATTATAAAATCGAGATTTAATATTCTTTTCCTATTTTATTGAAAATTGTTAACTATGTATGTAGGTATATTGTTTTTTTCCCTCTTTTTGACTATTGTTGTTGATTATGACTATTTTAAATTTTATAACTATTTGAAATTCTAACTGTACCTATATTTTAAATTGTTTTAAAATATTTCTGTTGTTAAATATTACATTATATCATGATTATATAACGTACCTATCCAGTATCTATAAAGTATTTGAAATGTAAGCTAAATGACAAATTATCTATAATATAAACCATAAATTGGATTTCATATTTTGACGTCACAAAGCATTTTTTTACAAATTCTATTGTGAATAAAAACATTTTGATTTTTAATTTTGAACACAAAAAGGCAAGATAATTGACACATAGCAATATTTTACAACTGACCTAAATACAGTGAAGTGGTACAAGCGCACGTTTTGAAAACAAAATTTATTAAGATACTCAATATAAAATACAAAATACTATATTTAAAACTTAGAATTTCCGAGTAGAGGAAACTGGGAGAGGAAGGAGAGAGAAAGAGTAGATCTGGTTGCGTCTTAAAAAAGTAGTAATATTTGAGGTGGGTTTTGAATGATTTTAAATAAGGCGAGTTTGCTGGGAAAGTTTTAAAGTCTTGCATTATGGACACAAAACGTATAGTAGAAGATGTCAGTATTATGAAAAAAATTTTTGAGTACATTGTCAAACTGACCGAAGAACGAGACCGAGGGAAATTAATGGTTTGAAAAGCTTGTTGAGATAGGATGGTGTTGATGAGCATCGTTTGATTAACTTGTCGGAGCAGGCTTTGGGAAGTCTTAATTTTCGTCTATAAACGCTTTAGTTAAGTTGTCGAAAAACGCCGGAAAATCCGCGGAACAAAACAACCGTAAAGTTGTATATATCTTTGAGTAATCTAAGTCGGTCTAGAATCCCGGCTTTTCTGACCTGTAGGGGAAGCTAGCCATTTTAATTGAAAATAAAATAAAAGTTTGATAAGGTACAATTTCCCAAGGGCAAGGAGGGGGACGACTCTGAGGTCGGGAACTAATTCGAGTCTTGTTTGACTGGGAGAAAACGGCAGAGTAATGGCAAGGAGGCCAATCCTGGTTATTTATTCCTAAAACAAAAGACACATATCGTTTTGTATAAAAGGTTCATTTATTATTCAATTTTTCGTTCCATATAATATACAAATTTAAATGTATAGCCAGATTATTGTTATTTTTATAACATTATAACTGTATTATTGAAACTTCCTGAGACATCTCGTTTTTAAATCGTTTCAAACGTCCGGAAATAGAGAAAACTCGGGAGAAAAAAGAGAGACTTAATCGTCATAACATGGACTCACTCGAGGATAAGCGCCTCCAACATGATGAACGTTTTCTCTACAATATTATCAATATTAAAATAGACAGTCCTTATTCTGTTGGCAGAATCTCTTACCGAATCCCAAATAATAAGATCTGGGCACGCGATTTATTTTATCTACCGAGAGTCGATACCAATTATGGTCAACATATATATTTTTATAGAGCACTTCGATCACATAATCTAAACTTTCAATGTTTGGACATTATTATTACGGGAAGATATTTTGAAGAAAAAATACAAATACAAACAAATCAGTAATAATAATAATAGTCAATAGCCAATAGTCAGAAAAAAACGCAATTGTAAAATAGTAAAAAATAGAAAGAATAAGGAATAATAATAGTAAAGTAGGTCAATAGAGCTGCGAAAAATTGATATTTTCGAAATCCTCATAAATGAGTTTTTTAATCAAATCAATCATTACAGCACATACAACGACCATTAGGCATCCATGCTTTAGTTTAGGACTCTGTCTTGCCCTAGAATGCTTTCAAAGTTGTTGAACCGCTCTAGCATTTCATATAAAAAAATTAATAATTTGGAATAGTCAGTATTTTGACTATTCCAAATTATTAACGTTGAGCGGTAACTATAGAATACGCGCAAACGCAAAAGCATGATGCGTCCCCCGGGGGACGAGTACTACATGTAGTACTCCATGTCTACTAACATTCCATGAAGTAGTGTGCGATGTTGTCCATTCCCCGCACCCGCGCACCGCTCCTTTACGACGTTAGAGCAAAAACATAACTTAACTTTCGTCTTCTACGTCCAGATAGGTTAGTTCTTTACCTAACAAAGTGCAATCGGTTTATTGGTACTAAAATAATATAACTGCATAAGAAGATAAGGAGGCATGGTTAATATATGTACAGCCTAAGTCGATTTAATCAATTTGTAATGTTTTAGGTCGGGTGTAAGCAACCCTTAATGTAATATAGATTAGCGGTAATCGGCTCAAGGCCCGGCTCGTCTCGGGTCCGGAAGACCCCGCAAAGTGTTGAAGCGTACGCATCAGGACAGACCTAACATCGCAAATCGCTCGTGTGAATCTGATATAATGTTGCCTCTTATCTCAGGCCTATTAGTATCCACCCGGATAGCGGTATTACGAATACTAATATGTTTTGGATCATCTTGAACAATTCATTTCATATAACCGTAATAGCGTTCGTTTTAGATTTTCGTCGTGTTGCTTTAATAAAGTTTAATGCTCAACAGCATCGCGTACTAGATCAGAAAGACTATACGCTCAACATGTAGATTTTGATGAAACACGTAAGGAGATCGTCATATCGGCTCTCTTTATGGGAGACTCTGTACGTGCCAACAAGCAAACTTTACAAAGCGTGGCAAAAACTGATTAGCTTCGTTCATAAGATGTTTTTTAGTTGTGTAAATAGGAAAAAAAACTAAATAAACGACTAAAACTAACAAAGTTGTTTGTGAGGTATTACTACTAAACACGTAAGAGACCAACTCATGCCTACGGAATGCGACTGCAATGGGAATTAAAAGAGAACTAAGCAATTTGAGCCCTTGGAACATTGACAGAGTTTGAATTATTTGTTGCTATTGATGTAAAATTATTGCGGATCAGCTGATCCGGAAGCAATAAATAACTTAAATTTGTTTGTTTTGTTGGCACGTAAGAGGTTTCACATATATCATAGATCGACGATATTCATTGCGAATTGGGTGAATGACATCAATAACATCCGAGATACTCAAAAAGCTCAACGCGTGCATGACATTGACATGGGACATTTGAGGACATTCACGAGGCGTTGTGAGATAGTCGAGTGACCTCACCAGTTAAACCCGTGACACATGTTGTTCCTTCACCAACGCAACTGGCCACATGAATATCTTCTGGGTGCATGACCTTAATACAAGTTAATAACATATGAGATACACGTTATTCTTAGTTAGGTCGCACCGATAGCAATCTGTAGATATGCACGGGGGCAATACCTTGCTGAAAGTGAAAGACATACGCAATGAGTGTAGCTCCTTCAAACGCTGACAACGGTAATCATACATCGAAACCGAGTATAAAAGGCGACTGCTCTTAATATGTTAATTATGTTTAAGGGTTGGACTTCTACAGTATTCAAGTATTACATCATTTAGTTCAGGATAACATAACGCATTTTTTAAAAATTTATTTTAAAGTTTGTCCTATTAATAATATAATTTATAATACATGTTGTCCTACATTTTTATCTTACATTTTTTGTTGCGAAAGGGTATTAGAACATCAGGATTACATCACCCCACTAGGTAATGTTGGGGTGATAGATAGAAAGTGCTGTAATGTTTGCTGAGCCTATGCACCTTGCCTGCTGGTCACTCTTCCATAAGAACCAATAACAAAACAGGATAAAAACGTAATAAAATACAACATAATGTATATATGTTATATTATATTATAGTACCTATAACATAATATTATATACATAATATCACCTAAATTTTATGATAAAAAATTTGTGTTTTTTTTAAATATAATTCATTTCACTTATCGTACTGTAAAAGATAGTTCGTTTGTATAAAGGGTGTTTGATCAAGTTTTTTTACTAATATATTAATCTTAAATAAAGTAATTGGAAAATAAAACTTAATGTTTCACCACAATCTTAAATTCAGATTTAAAATTTACCAGTTGATTGTAAATACTTACATTGCGAGAATATAAACAAAGTCCATGAGAATATATAGTCCTTAATTGATCAAGGATCACCCGTATGCCATCTTTTTGGTTTACGGCAAACAAGATATTGAGACACGCAATCCATTAAACTTGCAATGGACGCCATATTGACAACAAAACAAAATAATTTTCGGTGAGTAAAAAGAAGTGGTAAAAGTATATTTTGTTGCTGCTGTATTTCCTTTAGAATATAAGTTGCTTTTTATGCATAAACGTAGCTTTAAACCATTGAAATGAGAATAAAAATAAGATGGCTGCCTGTTTATAAACTGTACCGAAGAATAACAAAATGTTACCTGGTATTTGTAAAATTGTTACAGGACAGAGTGGAGAACATTCAAAGATATGCCCTTGATCATACGAAAACACCGTACCCAGTGAAATACGCACAAGGAACTATGCCATTTGATTATGTTGTTACAAGCTACGATGAACAATAATATTATTATTCGCTCTTTATAAATGTTTGTAATTAAATGGTACCGTCTGAGATTACTACGCTTTTCATGTGAAGGGATTATGCAAATATCAATCTGTTATAAAAATATGTTAATCATGGTTTCGTTTTAAATAATGCCTTGTTTCAAGGGTCCAGCTTCACCACTTCATAGAGAATAAAAATATTTTTCTTTAGTTGCAATATAATTTTTTGATTACATTTTAATGTTAATATATATTTAATTTTATGGCGGAATAAAAAACATTGGAAACCAATTATTTTAGATTGTTACAATAAAATAAAGAAAATATAATAAATAGGTAGTCTATGTTCACAGTGGTTTTTCTACAATAAAACAAATAAAGTAATTATAGGCTACTCTTTTATAATCCTCCTCTTCATTCCCGATACATAACTGTCTGTAAGATGTAAACTAGGTCTTAGTAAAGTTGCACCTAACTAACCTCAATAATGTATATTCCCAATCACAGATATCAAAAGCAACCACAACACATTTAAAATTGTAGCGTCCGTAGCCCCGTTGACACGGGTTCTCCTCGTTATTACCGAAGTTAAGCAGCGGCGGGCGCGGTCAATACTGAGATGGGAGACCGCCTGAATGTTTGACTGCGTGAGGCATCTTATGGAGCTAGAACAAGTCGAGGAATAGTGGTTGCTAGAGGACTAGCTCTCGTCTAAATCATCATCATCATAGCCGAAATATGTCATTTACCCTACTCACTTAATGAAGATTGAAAAATAATAATATAATAATTATTACTATGCAGCAATAGCAAGTGAAGTGTGAGTGAATCGAAAGCCAAATATCGACAATACAAATTTAATTATGAAGTCGGATGCAGGACGGTGGGATGCGATAGAGAGGCAGTAAATTTTTCTCCGTCACTGCATACGGCGCATGCTTCACTCCATAGATCCATGTTTGAGAGAGACGGACAGAGATCGCTATAGAAAGGTCTCATTCGCGCAGACAGCTTTTTGCCCCTACCTATACATTTGCCACAGGAATTATAGTTATACGTGTGTTTTTAACAGAATTATTTTTCCAATTCGTATACACGTTGATACTGCCCCATTAGTCATGTGATTGAGTTCTCAGTGCATTATGTTAAATCCAGCATTAGGCGGCGAGCACACAAGGGTTCAATCAAATACAGCCGAGTGCTAAGCGCGCGGCGCTATCCGTCATCTATCTATATAAATCTAGACGTACTACATAAATTGTCAAGTAATATATGTCACGAAAAAGGCACGTTAAATTAAGTAAATATTAAAATCACATTTTTAAAAGAAGTTTTTATTAAAATGCTTTTTCCCGAGCCAACCATGGGTGGTTGTTAAACGCTATATCATAGTGGAACTTAAAACGGGCTATCGTAATGAAACGCTATGCAGAATTGCAACTTTTTGCTGTTGACCGTTGAGGATTCCCCTGGTTAGAAGCCAACCCTGGGTGCAGCAGCCCTGTCAAGGTGAAACTTAAAACGGGCTATCATAATTGAATGCGTATACAAAATTTCGCTTCTGTGCTGTTGATCGTTGAGGAGTCTCCTCGTCGGGAGCCAGCCCTGGGCGCAGCAGCTATGTCAAGGTGAAAATTAGAATGGGCTATCATAATTGATAACGTGTATAAAATTTCGTGTCTATGCTGTTGACCGTTAAGGATTCACTATAATATATTGAAAAGAACATGAAACAAAAGAAATAATAATTACAATTAATTAATTATAAATATGTATTTATAATTAATACATTTTATTATCCTATTTATTAGTCAATATTATCATTATAAATTTTTCGCATTCCACTCTAGTAGATTTCGAAGGTTAATGTGTCAACCGTCTCTCATACTGGTTGTCACGTCCGTTTAATGGCTATCCTATGTGTGAGTCAAATATATTATAGAGTATAAGGTCCGAGATATACGTAGTGTCGTTGTCCGTATACATTCCTTATTTTTGGTTGTATTTGTGTTTAGTGTTGTGTTCGTGCTTTGGTTAGTATTTATTTGTATATATTATGAGGTCACTCCGATTGCGCATATAATCGTATAGACACTACTGTCCAATAGCATTTTTTTTGAAGAAACAAAAAAAAAATTTAAGCTATTGAATAGCTTTTATCGCGGGCCTAGGCCAGCGCGGCGACCGAATGAAGAAATTTCTTAACGAAAATTAATGATTTTAAACTGATAATTACGTCTAAACAAGTACTGCTTACGATTCAAAAAAAAATATATGTTAAACATGAACATTTTCCTAATATTCTTAGCTTTGAATATTTTAGATTTTGTTTATATTACATAGTGTAATTAATTTTTGAAATTAGGTCTAACCGAACACAAAAACGACTACTACGCAAATACTATCTGGCGTATTATAATGAAACGTGCACCATTTTAAAGATAATTTAATTATCTATCTTTTCATTTACGATTTTTTCGAATAATCCAGTTTTTTTTGCTTTATCGAATAAAAAATTCGTGCGCGGCGCTCTATCGGAAGACGTTTAAATTATTCCGAATCATTTGTTTCCGCAGCCGCAAATGATTCTGAATAATTTCAACGTTTTCCGATAGAGCGCAGTTATCTGATATCAGAAAAAATAAAATAAATAAAATAAATAAATAATTATAATTGCATAAGTTGTTAAAAATGCTATGCAATAGCTTTACCGCGGCAGTCCCCGAGTGCCACACGTATTTATTTTTTGAACGAACGTAACGAACCTATTTTTGAACTTATTTTTCTAATGTTATTATGTTTAATTGGTTTGAAGGTTTTATGTTTAAGTAGTTTTATTTTCGTTAAATAGGTTGTTTACCGATTTTCTTTTAAAAAAAAAACATACAAAAGTGTACACGTAATCAGAAATCAGTGTTCATTTTGGTGTCCCGAAATGAAATGAAATAAGCAACCTAAGTTGATATGAGTACAATTTAACCTAAAAGCAATTAAATAAAAAAGTCGTTAACAAAAGGTTTCTAATAACGTCGTTATAGAAACCGTTAACAAAGTCTCTCTAATAACGTATATTTAATAACGTCGTAATTGTATATTATAATACATCTTAAGTAAAGATAATGAAGAGAAACACAGCGATTACTATGATCTTTAAAAAAACAAGTAAAGAAAGGAAAAATATGAAATAAAAACGGCATAATTTTAGGAATCATCAAGAAAAATATGTGGTAATAGCAAAGTAAAATAAACGTATTGAATTACTAATATCACAAATAATGCCACCAGTGGCCAAAGCTGCTACATTGAACTGCGAGCCTGTCTGTTATTTTCCTAGCTGTATCATCAGCAAGTAAAGGACGTCGCCGCACGTCTGTACTTTTGCGGTTTCCTCTTGCTTACACCAAACAATGCCTTTATTATACAACATCATCTCAGTGCTTAAAGCTCGAGCACTGAACGGGGGTCGAGGGGGATGGAGAGAGCCTAATGAAACTACCGCCTACCATCATAATAGAACGTTTAATCTGAAGCATTAGTGATTATCCGCGTATTGGCGGCGTATAAAGGGAAAGCTTTAAATCCTGACACATCGTACGAACCAGTACACTGTACGAGCGATAGATACCATCATATCGTCGATTTGGTTTTAGCTAATGTACGTAATTGGACGCAAAATTCAGTAAACAAATACGTGTATACCAATAATTATTAATATAGCAGAAATAACAGATGATAAGCTTTTTTTTTTTGAATAGCTAAATACTGCTATACTTAAAGCCATAAAAATTATATCAGGGACGTATGATGACCTCCTTCAACGATTGAAGGCTATAGAACAGCAATACAATCAAATTGATATTTGTAACAATGGGCTCGATTACGATTACAGGAAAAGATACGATCGTTCATTATGCATTTCGCTGTAACGCACTGCTCTATCTCGTTCTGCCTCGTTCGCATAAACTACTTTCCGATATTAGTTCATGGACAAACGCAATCGATTCCATTGGGCCCGATTGCGTTTCTTCGTGAACTAAAATAGGAACTTAGTTTAACAGAACAAGACAGAGCAATACGTTAGAACGGAATATGAAATGAACTGTCGTCGATTGATTTTCCCTCACCAAAACTACCAGTCGAACTTATAGACGCCCGAATAAGTTTGAACACATTTCGTGCGGTGTTCTATTTAGCAGATTTACCTTCGCTAGATAGTTTTAATGCGGAAAAGTGACAACCGTTCATTTCACATTCCTCTCTGACGTACTGCTCTGTCTCGTTCACATGAACTAATTTCCGTTTTTAGTTTTAAAAAACGCAATAGAGCCCATTGTGTTGCTCTGCTTCTATCGTAAAAGTAATACATAAAAAGTGATTATTTTTACTCAATTTTCTCACTAAACTAAAAGAGGTGGATGTGTATAAGGAAATGGTAAATTCGTTGGGATTAGTGAAATTTTCGGATTATATACTGTAACTACGAAATATACCATTCTAAAGGTTAATCTGGATGTATGACAAGTAACGGAAAAATAATCAGCTGAACTTAACATCAGTTCCTAAAAATCTGAGTCCGTTGATGTACGTACAGTGAATATCAAAATAGATACTGTCGGTTGGTGGTAGAGTGACGATAATATCTGCCTGCTATGCCGTGTACCCAGGTTCAATATTTTAAACGGGTAAAAATATACGTTTACATAAATAACCTCGTCTGACATCTATTGATTTTATTTATTTATTTATTTATTTATTTCGGGAAACATACAGCGCTTCATTAATTATTACTAATTATTCTAATACACAGTTTCGCTGGCCGATTAATTGTTTCCTACATTATTTTCTTATACGGTAGATCAAAAATTGCATTGCACTAAATTAAATTAAATTAAATTGCAATTGAACTATTGTAAGGATAGGAAAGGAGAGGGATGGGATATATATAGGATAGGATATAGACATTCAAATTATATTCACTGTGTAATCACTTCCTAGACGCCTAGTGAGCTAAGGACAGCTTCGCTGAATTTAGGTTGATTCAGGTAAAAAACGTCGATATCTTCGAATCGTCTATTATATGTGGTCATCAAGCGGTGCATAACAGAGTTTTGGGCGTAACTAGTATTCACACGAGGGATTTCGAACGTACGAGGAGAGCGAACCCTTCGTGGTGGAACTGACAACGACAGTTTATTTACCAAATGAGGGCTATCAATTTTGTTGTGAATTATTTTATGCAATAATATCATATCAGTCGCTGTGCGGCGGTCTTCCAGTGAACACATACTGAAATAGTTCAGCCTGCTCTCGTAGGTTCCAAGTCCCAAGTGCTCACGATAGTCCAGGTATCTAGTAAAACGTCTTTGGACGCCCTCCACCCTATTTTTATACACGCCATATTGCGGATTCCAAATCTGCGATGCGAACTCTAAGGTGCTACGAACATAGGAAAAATAAAGCGTTTTAAAGATGTTAATGTTCGAGAATGGTTTACATATTCTATTAACAAAACCCAGAGTCCTCAACGCCTTGCTAACAATACAGTTGATGTGTTGATCGAGCGTCAGCTTTTGATCCAGTTGTACCCCAAGATCTCGAATGCACTGAACTTCAGGGATATATTCACCAATGGGATATATGGTAAACAGAATTAGAAATCTGACAGCGCTGGTTTGCGTTCTTGCTACGAACTAAAATATTAAAATATAACCTCAATATATCAGCGATCAGAAGAAGTAATTAAATTAATTCATTGAATTTGATTTTTCGGATGACATTTACTAGTATAGTGTTAAACAATACTTAACATCCGACAGCGCAGGTTTGTGTCATTGCTGAGAAACAAAATATTTAAATATTACCGCTGTCTAGCAGCGGCGTTAAGATCAAGTGCATACTCCACACCATTTCAGCGAATTTAATTATATTAGGGTTTGCGTCCTCGCTAAATTTATATTTAGGAAGGATATTGAAATTCAAAATTAAATTTTAAGTAATCTACTAAAGGGCAATGACGCATAATTAATTACCAACATTAATATTATGCATACATTTTACGTGTTGATTTTAATCAGCATTTACCTGAGGAACAGAGCAAAAGAGAGTTGTCAGATTTCGCCAAAATGAAATTCCATGAATGAGCGATGAAATGCTTCTCAAACTCGAAGGTAAGGGGATTTGGGCTGAATGTAAGGAAGCTCGTCACTACGTTTTGAGCAATATTCATTATAAAGAATTTAAAATAATGAAAAATGCGGAATTGGAATTGATTCCCTCTGAAATCTTCAATGGTAAAACTCAAAACCCACCATTGGGACAATCCACAAGACCTATCAAGACCTTCTGCCAAGGGGCAGAGGAAACTCCTCTGCACCTCATGTGCGAATGTGGCCCTCTGATGCGTAAAAGATACATCCACACATCCACTTGGGTGGTCATTACCTCCAACATGAGGAGGTAAAACAATCTGACGACAAAAGCCTGTTGCGGTTCTTAAATGACACGAGGCTTAGCGCAGAACTATAGTAGGTGGCGAACACAATAGGTCAGCAATGGTCGCAGTGTCACAAGGCTCATAAAGACCTCAGAAAAGCCCCACACAACAAATAGAAATAAAAAACAAACCATCGGCTCCGCAGCAAACATCCATAGTCAACTTCGACTTCGACCGATTCGTCGCGTACATCGACAATAAGTTAGGTAAAGGATAATGGGTAATTTGACACCCACCCATGTTACAACTAACTTACAAAGTTAGTTGTAACATGTTGCCACATATACCAATTGAAACCTTATTACTAGTGTAACATTTGATTCCCCAGCAGCTAAACTGAATTATGTGGCTGAAAAAGTTAAAGTGTTGATATTACAAACACTTCGTTTTATTTAAAGGATGCGGTTGTTTGTATTATTTATATGAATAAAATATAGAAAGACTATCACAAACTATATACCCATATCAATATTAACTATTAAAAGTAAAAATAACTGCATAATACCGAGTGAGTACTTTTACCTTACCAGAAACTAAAGCGGTAAACAGGTTTATGGATGAAAAAGAAACAGCCAATAAGTAGGATAGAGATAGATGATCAGTGTGCGGGTGTCAGGTAAGATTCGGCGCTTCAGCCGTCGAAATTACTTTGTTTCATATTTGTATTGTCTAAAGAAGTTTATGGATAAAGAGACACAAAAAATCAGTTGTATCACACCGATACTTTCCCGGCAAGCAGACAATCTCCAACCCCCGGATGACACATGAATCATGTTGATACTACTGTATACCTACTGTTATTTCCGTACTAACCGTAGGGAAAATGATGATACATATAATCGAGTAATGAAGTTTCAATAAAATTACTTGTAATTCATCAAAATTACCATTAAAACATCGTTATTCTGTATTAAACCGCAATAATAAAATGGTAATATAAGAATCAATTCAATATTTTTATAGTGTAAGTTCTCACGTTCAGCCGATAGGCAGCAGGATGACCTGATGTCGTTAAAACTCACTGGGGTGACAGGTTCACCCAGTGTGTTGACCCCCCCAGATTTCCCCACCCCTCAGATGCTACTTAATCGTATTTTTTCATATACTTGAAGCTGACTAGATAATAATAATATCTATAGAGATTTCTCATAGATTCCTACATAGCTACGCAGATATAGGGCAGTAAAACATTCAGTTTAATGCATGTTTAACTGCCCTCGAATAATTTGAAAGTGAAGACGTCACGCTCAGCTAATTCTTGGCTCACGCATGAAATCACAATTAAACGTAGCGAGCTATCATTTTGGATATAAAATCTTTATGACGTCACTCCTCCAATATGGTTTATGGTTAGTGGTAGGGCGTCGTTAAGGCTAATATTGCCTGGCGTTGTTCCCCGTCCTTTACGACTTTTGCTAAGTAGCTTTCTTTAATAACACACAGTAAAAGTATCACGCTCGTTTTGGGAAATTGCACCTTATCGTACCTGATACTGATCCGCGGCAGTAATAATGAGTTTATTCTAGAAGGCTGTATGTATCGTGATACGCACCGATTAATTGATTCAAGTATATGTATTTTGTACCACCACTGTGACTATGCATAAAATATTGTTAGATAAACGCCATTACGCTTCGCTCGTTTAAGTTCCTTTCTACAGTTGATCAGTGCGCGTGACAGAAAGAAACTTCTCGAACAGGTGAGTACATATTGCATTTCCGGGGGGCATTTGCATCAAGTGGATTTTTTTTATTTTTTTTTTAATTTATTTGGTAGTAGTATAACTATTTACAGTAAATAGACATATTCTTCTTCTCCGTCGTTCCCTCATTACTGAGGATCGTGGCCACTAGACAACAGTTTGCCTACGAGGCTCCTCCACTTCGACCTGTTTTCTGCATGGCGGGTCGCAGATTGTATTGACCCTTTTGTAACTTCTTTGATGAGTTCATTCCATCTGGTCGGTGATCTGCCTCTGCTTCTTCTTCCCTCTACTTGACCCCCGGAATGCATTTTCTCCAGGTTCTCTGGGTTTCTCCTGGCAACATGACCGAAGAACTGCAGGACCCTTCTCATGCATACGATGGAGAGCCTCACTTGGATGCCGAGATCTTCCAGGACAGATTTGTTGGTGCGGCGTGCCATGGGATTCTTAGCATTTTGCGCCAACACCACATCTCCAGTGCATCGATTTTGGTGCGTATCCGAGCCTTCAGGGTCCATGTCTCCGATGCATAGAGAAAGATCGAGAAAACCAGAGCTCGAACCAGCCTGACCTTAGTCCGCTTGCTTATACCCCGATTCTTCCACAGCCTTTCTAGCTTGCTCATGGCCGATCTTGCCATCTGGCTTCTGCGTGATACTTCCTTTTCAGACTTATAGGTCTGAAATAGACATATAGGTTTCAGACATATAGGTTTTTTAAATAGACATATAGGTACAGACATATAGGTACAATAGACATATAATGACATACATTGTTTATTGCCTTAAGTTAATTCCTAATATTATTAGATACTTTTTTTCTCTTAACATATGTAGTTTAAAGTATGCACAAGCTACTATTTTCTTGGTACGCTTGCTTAGTACGGGCCTAGGCCTAGTTAAGCGGCGTTGATCTAAATAAGGACTGGGTTGCAGTACTCTCTTTTTTGCTACTATTTACAACGGAGCCTTTAATGATTTTATGTAATGTACCTACTGTAGTTTAAGAAATGCATATTTCTTAAAATAAATAAATATAAAAAATAAATTACAATCATTACAATTACAATTAAAATCATCACAACCACAATTACAACATACATCGTAGAGGAAAATGCAGTAGCAAAAAACTGATAATATGTTAATACAGACAATGTTGCCACTGATAATATTTTAATGTCACCTATTTAGGCTGTTCTAAGGCGGATATTTAAATTGTTGTAAATATATTATGAACCAATATGAAAACTTAGTATTGTAGAATATAGACAATTTGGGAGAATTTATACACTACGAGTTATTATTAATACTTACACGCTAGAAAATTGAAGAAATACATGATAATATAAAAGTAAAATTGATTATAAAAAAATGTTAACCTTGGCAAAATCATAAAGAAGATGCAAAATTAGCTAGTATTTAGATTTCACGACCCTTAGAGCATATCTATTCAACCTTGGCTTGACCGAGAGCAAGGACTGCCGAATATGTGGCGAAGAACCTGAACACAGCATACACATCGTTGGTCGCTGCCCAGGCCTCGCCGCAAAAAGACACAGTTTACTGGGAGGATCCTTTCTCGAACCCAGCGATCTGCCCAACTTGAAGGTCAGTGATCTACTTGGACTGGTAAGAAGCACTGGGCTACTAGCTGACCACTGACCTAACCACATAGTGGGTAGTTACAAAAGATCTTATAGATCTAGGTGACATCAAGGGCTGGAAACAAGCCCCCCACTCCGTTTACTACTACTACTACTACTAGATAATCATAATTACTTAAAAATATAGTGAGAGAGTCAAATCCAATTATACAAATAAAAAATAGTAAAAAGTGAATTAAAATGGGAATTAAAATATAAGATGGTATAAAAGATATAAAATTGTTAACCATAGCTAAATCATATTAAAAAATATATGTGCAAAGAGAAAATATTTAAGTTATCATAATTGTTTAAAAATAGATTGATATAATTAAATCTAATTTTAGAAATTAAAAATAATTAAAAATCTAATATTGGGATTTAAATGAGTAGGTACATATAGAAGTATTAAAATAAACGTTATAATAAGAGTAAATTTCACAATGCTATAAGCTGTAATAATTACCAGTAAAATCATGTGGACTATAAATAATATAAAACCGGTGTTTCACAAACTTTAATTTAATAACCATTACATACATTCATACATACCATTCCACACTTACCTTTTAGACATTTATACTGAATGCTCTATCTATATTAATCCTCCCTTCCTCACGATATAAGTTATTTTACTATTCCTGTCATGTGAGTCATGGCTCAAGATTATGGGAACACTATTCACAGGGCGTACTGTGCTTAAAGGTACGTTTATTATAGATTTGAGCAATAATTGCCATGCAAAAGTCGCTGGAAGGCAGTGAAGCAATTAATAGGGCATTCGGAGATGTCGACGACAATGGACAAACCCATCACCCGAGGAAGTTAGAAGACTTTAGGACAATGCAAATCTACTGTCCAGCAAAGTCCAGCAAATCTACTCTCCAGCAAACCTCACGGCGAAGCACCAGGAAAGTAACCCAGTGGACCACCTCGCCCCCTGGCTACCAGTTTTGGCAGAATATTTCCTGTATGAAATTGACCTTCAAGATACCTCCATCCTTCCGACTGGTTACGGTACCAAAGTCGCTTGCACAGCCTCTACCTGTTGTATTACAGCAGTAATTCAATATGAATTTATAGCAAACCTGAACGTCCTTTGCCCGAATAGCCAAATGGGATCGGGTCGTTTCAAAAGCCCATAGGTCGTTTCAAAAGTGGCATGACAACAGGTCATCCACCCCTTTTGATTAGGAGACAGCATATTTCCATAGTCTCCACACTCCTTCAGTAGTTAGTCAGAGTGGCTAACCAATTAGCTGACGCCGCATGGTGTGCACACCGCCCAGTAGCGCCGGGTGGCAAACTCCCAGGGACTGAGATGCGACAGTCCTTTCCGGGGAGGCTACTGTCACACGAGGAGGCTACTGCATAGGAGCTGAAACGTGAGTTGGACCGATCCTAAAAACACATTGGATCTTATGGCCCAAGCGGCACGAAACGATTCGCTACCATAACCATTCACTACCGAAACAATTCGCCACCAACGTTATTAACCACTGGGATGCTAATGTCACCGATCGGTGGTTTTTACGTTGCGATAACTCGTGGGCGGCCGATCTCCGTATTTATGCAATTACGTAAATATATAGGAAAAAAAAGTCGCCTACATTGAATAAACCACATTTGTACGTAAGTGTGCGTATATTTACACCCCTTACAAAGAAATTTTCCAGTGTTGGAAACATGCCGTCGTGATTTTTATTACCACAGCTATCTTTTTAATGGTTAATAAGGTTAAAATTAATGGGGCAGTAGTAGCGTTGTCAACTACAGACAACTACTTTCAGAAATCTACCATTTCCAAGTTTTGGTAGCGGGCATAACACCAGAAGAAGAAGATAATAGGGTTTCTATTATCTGTAAGTTATGTTTAAGATAGGAGAAATAAATCTAAATGATTTTAAGTCTTATAAGAAATCTTACTTTTATGAGGTATACATTATATACCCTAAAATGAAATTAGTCTGCCTATTTATTAGGGTGACATTTTTTATTTTTTTATTTGTTTATTCGCTTATAACTAATCATAATTACAGAAGAACCAATGCATTAAAAAGCAAAATTAATAAAGATGTCAACGAATTACTATTCAAATAAAATGCAGTGTAAAATAACAGCTATCATATAAAAAATAATATCTACATACAAATAAAAGGCCATATTCAGGCTTAACACATGTATACTTAAACCCTCATATTTTAAACCTATTACCCCAGCCCTCAGAATAAGCGAGATGAATCTGAATTCATAAATATTTAATGAAAATAAATCTCTAAGCTGAAATCATGATTTACGTTACAGTACGTTATATTCCGTACGTATTTCAAAGAGCTTTCAAGGGTTTATGCTAAATGGACATCGCTTACACCGTCTGGATCGTTAGCCGAGACTGACAGATGTGCACCTCAATGCCTAACTTCACATTAACGACATAATAAAATTGCTGTTCTTACTGGTAACCTGGTAATCCGGGAGCTAGTGATCTTTTTCTGTGCTGATTTTCCCAGTCACCAAGTGTCGATAGGATTATTCAGTTACTAATTCTAAGTAGCGGACATGTATTTTGTTAGGGGTTTTTCGGTGGGTCGAGCTGGAAAATGCTTTTGAAAATACAAATGTGCTGCACTTTTTTTTATTCAAATTGAATGCAACAATGAATAAAAAAAAATAATCAAAATGATCTATATGTATGGCAAACTTGCCTGTCACGAGGAAGTACATCGGCATGACACCAGAAATACAACCCAGTATCTCCAACCGTTCGTAGCACGTACTGCCAAGTTCCAGGCGACTAGTCGATACTTAGGCCTCAAACTTTTTAATAAATTGCCTGAAAGATTAAAAGCGTTTAAAAACATCGATATTTTCAAGAGATCCATCCGAGTCTATCTGCTTAAAATCAACATGTATGCTTATAATGACTTCTTAAAATATTTTGAAAATACATGGCATCATATCTACCCATTTAATCTAATACATATTATTTATTGTCAATTGTTTTGTTGTAAACTGTTATAGTCTTTGTTTTTGTAAATTGGTAAGTTTAAAGTTATATATTGTACATCTTGGCTAAATTGAGTAACTAGTTTAAGATTAATTAATGTCATTCCTACAAATTGTTATGATTGTATTGGAAATAAATAGTTTTATCTTAGCTTTATCTGTTATGCGAAAAACTGAGCAAAATGGTGGCTCTTTTTGCAGAGCTGAAAATTGTTCATGTATTTACTTAACATTATAACGATAGCCTAGAATAACATCTGGTTGTGATGTATGATCGCCAAAGCTTTGCCAGACTCGTTTAATGCACTTCAGAGTGACGCATATTAAACGAGTCTGACGCGCAATAAACGAGTAATGCGCATAAACAGTGCGCACTGCCATAAACTTCTCAAGAGTCAGGCAAGGCTTTAGTTATTATGAATATCAGACAGAATGGTTTTTTCGTGGAACTAAAGGACTATTTATCATGTAGAAAAAAATCATAAAAGCGAGAATGAGAGCAATGCGTATTTAATTTTGTCTAATTTTCAGATCCTAACAGACGCATTCCGCGATTTCCTGAAGTAGCCAGACTACTTTCAAATTATAATCTGTGATAATATCAATATGTAATATTTTTAATGTGTACAAATAAGGGCAGCCTATCCATAGGTCACATAGATTTTTCAGTTCTTGTTATTGCTGAAATATTTCCGCTGAACTAGCTTCGTTCACCTAAAAATACAAGTAAACCGGAGTGCTTTTCTTCTGCATTTAATGATCGACTCTAGTGAATGGAAAAGGTTTACATATAACTGGGAAAGTAAGCACACTTCGATTTCATCTCCCGCCCACCCTCCCATCGCACAAGCCTAGCCAGACCCGGAATTTCTTGAATAGCTACAATAATAGACCAGATTTAACTACTTTAACAAACTGGAAAAAGTAGGTCCTATTATGGTAAGTGTTGTAGTGTGGTTTGGTAGCCAACAGTTCTCGTGCAGTTGCTGCCATTATGGCCCACAATCTCGTTCTTAGGCTAGGCTCAACTCACTGTTCAGCTCATATCCAATAGCCTCCTCGAATAAGGGTCTACCCGGAAAGGACTCTGTTTCCTAGGCTAACATATTGGTGGGGATCAGTTTGCCATAGGGGACGACATATTGAGATGTCAACCACAACGGGCGAACCCGTCACCGCAGGACGTTTTAACGATTCATCGTTCTATCGACCGTGCAGTGAGCGTAGAAGACTTTGGACATAACAAATCCGACGTCTAGCTACGCCACAACCCGTTAGAGACCAACGCCTTACCGTATGTTACCTGGCGGGCGGCACTCGCGCCCTAACTACCAATTGTGACCAGATTTCTCCGGTCTCTCGATTGGTTCCGAGTTCGAGGTCGCTTGCGCGGTCCTCTCCCTTACGAAGCGGTGAAACGGAGTGCACCGAATCTATCGCGGACCAAGTGTAGCGTTGATTTTTTCTACTACTTCTCACTTCTATCTGTGAGTTATGATTTTATAATCTATTTCTCGTTATGTTATGTTACGATGCTTTCAATGTCTATTGGCCCACCACATTGGGACGGCATATGTCAGAACGACTTTTACTTAATATATCATTGTAACTTTATCTATGATTTATATGTCATTTGCAGAGAAGATCTTTATATATTATTTCCACAATTGTAAGCTATATATTTATTTTTATGAATCAATCTTCAAACAGCCCCACTAGTTGGGACGCCATATGTAAGCCGGATTTTTAACTCACTTTCTATCTTTAAAATTGTAAGCTATACTTTTGATCCACTTACTTCACTACCATATCAGCGACAGTGATAATATTACCTTCCAGTGGGATAGGCTTCCTACACCTTGCCTAATAATTTCCCTCTGTATTTACTTCCTCAATGAAACAAATCTTCTCCAATTAATAATCCATATATTAACCCAAATGCATATATTAACAATTAAAATTATAAATTCTTCTATTTTAGTTTAAGTATTACTATTGTGAATTATATTTATTATAATGAGCGCCTAATTCACCACAAATATTTACAATTTCTTCTTGAGTTATTTTCGATCGATCATTTGTCGATGACAACAATGGCTGCGTTCAGTCGATTGTTAATAAAATAATATTAATAATGATAATGCATGAGTTTAAATCTCCGCCGTGAAATTCGACAATTAGATTCTAATCCCTTATTTATTTAAACATGTTCAATGTCAAATTATATTGAAACATGAATCGTAATGTTACGTACAACAATAAAATTACTTATAAACTAACATACTGTCAACTAGTCGATGGCGTTCCAGTGATATAATGAATTTAAATGACCGCAGTCGCTAATGCCCGATATAACTACGACCTGGTTACCATCCAGTCCACTGGGTGTCCATATGGTTTTCGTTCTATTATTTCTATTAATACTATTCCCTCCCCGTTATCCGTGGAACCCCATCGATCAGTCAAAAATCTTAGAACAATATAATCTACAATTTTCCTTATCTTTAATTTTAATTTAACATTCAGTATAATTCGAATGTTTCCTTAACTAGTTTCCAAATTAAGAGCACATTATATAATGGCTGGTGTCTGAATCAACGGAGTTAGCAAGGCTAACTCTCTTCCAAATTAAATGAGAGTCTGACTAGAGGTTTACCTCGTATAATTATCAACGACTCTTCCTGTCAATCGATGTTAAATGACTCATTTTTAGTTAACGTGCAAATATGTAGAAATCACGCATTCACGTTACTACTACTTATCATTTCTAATAATTTCCAACAAACCCCACAAAACTCTAATACTTATAACCCCAAAAAATATACAACAATGACAATATTGGTTGCTAGCTTCGGCCCAAATAATTAAATAACGCCAGCTTCGGCAAAATAAACTTACATATTTTTAGTACATCTTTGCCGACAATGACTCTCGGCTATACTTCCCCGTATTTACAGCTGCATTGCACAATTATGCACTTATAACTAAATGTCAATCTTCGATGTGTTGTTGCATTCCTAGAAATCTGCCATACCACGACGAATGCCTTTTTAGAAACCCCAACCTCTTCGCTATCGTACTGCAATTCCAAGCCGCTACTGCGTTCTCGTCAAATGTTAATTGTATTTCACCGCTATGTTATGCACCTCCGAAGAACGCTCGCAATGTTGTGATATATTAATCTGACTTTGCCTCGTCCGCCATCTTGATATAATTTTCGTATTGCAACCTGACGAAATCTCGTACTTCTATTTTATTTGAAATGTTGGATTTTTACATGCCAACTCGCGTAGCTCTCTCGATTCACATTTTTAGCACTGGATTTTCAATTATTTGTTCGTTTTTAGTGTCTTTGTAAAAAAGCGCCTCAATGACGAGTGCGATAAAGCGTTTCTGTGATATACGATCTGCACAATCTGAGCCCCAAGATATACTTTTCTTTCCCAAACTTTCGCAGCTTTTGTGCGTGCAACTAAAATTTCTTAATGGATGCCGGAAGCAACTCGTCCATCCCTTATATAACACCCCTATCGATGTGACCTTTTTTTGATAATTTAACCCACAACTATTGACTAATCAATCATAAAACGATCTGATTTATCTATTTTTTCGTTAAATAACGCTCTGCCACATTGCTAACAAGCGAATTTCTTAACCCCTCAAATGAATGGCGATTAGCTCGGGTTGCCTACGGCAAAATGTATATAAATTTATATTTACATTTACATTTACATTTACATAGAGCGGGGTTTACTATAGAGCTATAGCATTACTATAGAGCGGATTACTATAAAGCGGCGCACATTTACATTTATATTTATATTTATATAAATTTATATACATTTTGTATACATTTTGCCAAGGCATCCCTTAAGGGACGCCTCACATTTGAGGGGTTAACGATAATTCGTGCTTCTACTTCTACATATGATTTTAAGTATTTATTTTACGTATTATGAGAAATTGATGTTTCATATTCGGCGGGAAATCTTCATACTTTGACTTGATCTTGCCGCCTTTCTTTCGCGTCGTTTCCGCTTTCGCATTTGAAAGCGAAATAATATAACTATTTTATTTCAATTTTATTTATTGCTAGTATTTTTATCTAGTAATTCCTTTATTTTAATTAAGTGTTTCTAAATTTCCTCATTTTAACTATTAATTTTTTATTTTGACTGGCAATTATTCGGTGAAAATTCTTTTGGACATCATCGATTCTGCTTTCCCTCACCGATATCGATTATGTTTTCCAATTTCTCTTAATAATAAATCAAATGTTCTATAAATGACTTTATCAATATTACTATTAAATTCTCCCATAATTCCTACTATTTAATGAACCCCTTTTATAATTCTTGGAAAAACCAATCAGTCGACTTTTCCAGACCATAAGCATGCTTCTATTGTCTATTTGTCAATTGTTGAATTTTACGTCAATTTTTTCGTAAAAATCTCAAAATATGCTAATTTCTTGCCAAATATTCCTGATTGTCGATATTTAAACCCCTAATGATGTCCTTAACTCTCAAAAACCACTCAAAACCCCTCTATTTATGTGACGCTGGCACTGCACTCTATAGTTTAGCAACTGACATTCTTCATCTGTCAAGTTTAGTTCCTAATTAAATCGCTAGATGTCACTATGATCTTTTTAAAGTACAATTTAATTTTAAAAATTCGATTAATCTATTTCCGGTTAGCTTAGAGCTGCTAAGCGATCATGTGATGATTTTCAGATCATTACACAAGGCGTCCTTTGCCCGACTCTGAACCGGGATCGGATGGCCAATGGTCATTTCAAGAGCAGTCGCCGTAAGGTAGACAACTACCCCCGCTCTATAGGAAACAATACAGTTCCCAGACTCCCCCGATTGTTAGTCGGAGAGCACAATCGATTGGCTTGCGCCGCTCGGTGCGCAGACCGTCCAGGAGCGCCAGAGGATTGATTCCCAGGGGAGACTGGTTGACCCAGTGTCCTACCCAGGCTCGCACCCCATGCGTGGAGGCCATCGGATGGGTGTTGACCCGTGAGTGTGACCGACCCTGAAACAGAATGGGTCTTCGTGGCCAACTCAGCGAGGGCCCATTAGCTCCCCATAGGGGACGACACTCGGGCGGACGTCTCTACCGGAAATGCTGGCGGAGCTAGTTGGTGGATTGTTTTCGTCCCTAAATCTCTACGCTCAGCTCAGGCTGACAGCACGATTACATAACGTTATACTTTCCTGAGTTGACAGGTTCACCTGTTGTAGCAGATGACACACCACTGTGGTTGTAGCATGTAAAGCTGAATTTGATTGAAGATGAGAGAATTACTGTCTAGAGTGGTGTTGGCCATACTATATATCATGTAGCCTGCCCAACTCACGGCTCTTCTCTTATCTAGTAGCCTCCTCGAAGAGGGGCTTCCTCTGTAGGCTTCCGCCATGGTTGTCGGAGTCAGAGGCGTTTGGGGAAAGGAATATTGCGGATTCGTGGAACACCTCGGGCGGAGCTAAGGGGTTGGTGCATTATTCCGTTTGCTAGGTGTTGGATGCCCTGCTGGAAAATAACCAGGGAGTCTGGAGACATATGATTCTTATTGCAGCGGAGGGTAGTCGTCGACCTGATGTCTTCAAACCTTGAATCGATCCATTGGCCACCCTATCCCGCTTTTTTCCGCAAAATATTCAAACTGAATAAGCGTTTACGTGAGGTAGAGGTTGCGTAAGTGACCTCAAACCCGTGACCAGACCAGGGGACGGAGAAATACGCAAAAATCTGGTAGTAAGCGCGTGAGAACCGGTTCCCGGTGTATCGTGGTGAGGCGTTGGTCTCTTATGAACGCGTTGGAGAAGCTTTACTGTGAACTACTACTAGGGCTGTCCCTAACAATGTGCGAACGCGTCATATCAGGATGTTTTAAAACGATATTAGGTCGTCCTGACTCCCGTGAGGTGAGCGCAGAAGACTTGGGATGAAAATAATCCACTGCCTAGTTAAGTAACTTGCCCGTAAGATACCAACGCCTTACTACGAGATAACCAGGTAGATCACCCAACAGGTCCACTCTCGCGCACTTAGTTCCAGTTGCAACCAGATTACTCCGGTCTCCCGACTGTCACTCTCCTTTGCGTAGAGATGGTACGGTGTCTACCTAATCTATCGCGGACCACATCATCCTTTGACCGGCTGTTCACACGGGATCGGGTAGCCGATTGGTCGTTTCAAAGGAAGTTGCCGTAAGGTTAACAACTACCCCCTCTATAAAGGAGGCAGTACTGTCTCCAGACTCCCCCAGCTGTCAGTTGGAACGCACAATCGATTGGCTGACGCCACACGATGCGAAAACCGTCCTGGAGCGCTCGATAGTTGACTCCTAGGGGAAGCCGGCCCGCAGGCCGGAGTCCTACCCGGTCTCGCACTGCTGAATGGAGGCCGCCGGATGGGTGTTGACCCGTGAGTTTCACCGACCCTAAACGCGTGGAGATAGTAGCCTAACTGCAACAAGGCCCATTAGACTGTGGACTGTGTTGGGAGCTAATGGGCCCTTGCTGAGTTGGCCACGAAGACCCATTCTGTTCAGGGTTGGTCACACTCACGGGTCAAAACCCATCCGGCGGCCTCCACGCATGAAGTGCGAGCCGGGGCAGGACTCTGGCCTTAGGGCTAGTTTCCCCTAGGAATCAACCTTCTGGCGCTCCTGGACTGTTTGCGCACCGTGCGGCGTAAGCCAATCGATTGTGCACTCTGACAAACAGTCGGGGGAGTCTGAAAGCAGTACTGTTTCCTATAGAGCGGGGGTGGTTGCGGACCTTACGGCGACTGCTCTTGAAACGACCATCGGCTACCCGATCCTGGGTGAACAGCCGGGCAAAGGATGCCTGGTCCGCGATAGATTCGGTATACACCGTTTCACCGCTTCGTTAGGGAGAGGTCCGCGCAAGCGACCTCCAACATCGTAACCGACCGAGAGAACGGAGTAATCTGGTCGCAATTGGAAGTAAGGGCGTGAGTGTAAGCTCGCTGGGTAACACTCCTAGCTATCTCGCGGTTAAGGCGTTGACCTCTTACGGTCATGTGGCGGAGCTTGACGGTGGATTGTTTTGTCCAAGTCTTCTGCGTTCACTTCACGGGAGAGAGAACGACTAATCGTTAAAGCTTCCTGAGGTGACGGGTTCGCTCGTTGTAGTTGATAACAATATTAGTGGACTGTGTTTTCTCTAAGCCTCTGTGAAACCGCCTTACGGCTGACAGAACGATCGTTATACCTGCCGGAGGTGTTAGGTTCGCCCATTGCAGATGCCGCCTACTGTACCAATCCGCCTCACCTGTCGCCGTCTTTCTTGTATGTTGAGTGACGCGATACACGGTACGGCTCGGGAAAAATCTTGGCAGCACGGGTAAAATACGGTTTTAATTTCCACCGCCCTTGCAAGGCGGTCGGCCGAGCTGAGGGGCGGGCGGGCGGCGGTCGAGCTAGAGCGGGGGGCGGGCGGCGCTGGCGACCGTGTCGCGGTCGCGAGGATTAGGCGACTCGTATGGGGGGAACATCTGTCGCCGTTTCTCGAGGGCGGGAGGATCATTATCTTTGCGGGTTACGTCGCCGCTAAACGACGCATCGCTCCACGATGCGACGTATATACATACTAAACGAAACTAAGATAGTCACCTTACATAAAAATACCGTTTTTAAGCATTCGGGAACTAAAATCTTTTTTTCAAGGGGTGATTCTGTAAATCGAACTCAACAATATACACTAAACATTAGTTGTATAGAAATATACAGGGTGAGTTTTTAATTTGTCACGACCTTGTAGTGGGTGAATTAGTGGGACAAACTAAACAACTTTTAATAAATATATATATTTTTTTTTTTTTAATGTTTTTTTAGTGTAAACAGCGTAAAAATAGTGTAAAAAGCTATGAGCACGATGCGCTATGTAGCTGTAGGTAAAATACTGCTAATATTGTTGGTTAGCGAAATTATACCTGCCGCTAGATGGCGCAGCGCGCTCATCGCTTTTCAAACTTTTCTTCAATAAATAATCTTTATAAATTCAACAAAAAAAATATAAAAAAACACAAAAAAAAAACAAACAAATATATAGGTATATTTTTTTTGTTTTCTAATTTACTTTTATTTAAAGTTGCTTACTTCGTCGTACTGATTCACCCACTACAAGGATGTCACTAATTAAAAACTCATTATTCTAAAAAACTGAATCGAAAATAGTCTACAACTCTTTAAACTTTATTCTTCGTATCCGAGAAAAACTATTTAATATATATCATAAAGTTTCAATAAAAATGCCTTTTCCAAATCAAAGCCGAAATCATAAAAAAGTGTCCCGTGAGTGTGACCATTCCTAAACTAAATGGGTCTTCATGGCCAACTCAGCAAGAGCCCATTAGCTCTTCCAATGTATGCACAAGACTATTATATGGACACGTACAGAGTGAAAATATTCGTCGCTACAATCTGCGTCAGCGGACGTCGCCACAGTAAAAATAAAAAAATCACCCTAAAACTCAATGAATGCATATCCCTGAAAGTAGCATACGTGGCAGTCGTACTTTCATTGTTTCCGCGAAGACGGTAAATGAAAAATTTTCTAAACTCCGGGAAAACTATTTACTAGTTCCAGGCGGAATGAAACCGTATATATATACAAATATTATAAAGAAGCAATGTTTGTAAATTTGTAAGTTTGTATGTAAGGAGTTATCTCCGAAACTACTTCTCCGATTTCAATTTTTTTTGGCAAATAAAGGCAAATAAGTATTTAAAACGCAAAATTTCAAGGCAAATAAACGCCTCTCGATTCGAAACTTACGCAAAGTGAAGCCGCAAGCAACAGCTAGTATTTTAATATAAATACTAGCCTTAGATTATTCAGTCTAATATTGTTTGAGAAAATAATCAAATGAAATGAAAATAGAATAGGTTTCGAAGTCGCCTCTGCCGTCCAGTAGTTAAATTACCAGTATCTGCAGATGTGACAACTCACAAGGGCGCTTCCAAGATGTTCCTGCCAAGGTGCTTTTCGTATCCCAAAAGCCGACATATCAACGACGCCTCTCTGAGACTACGCAAGGAAGTATAAGATATACATTATTAAAGATATTAATTACCTTATCAATTATCTGCTAAATAAATTGAGGAAAGACTTCGAGACATTATTAAAGACTTTTGAGTGAACATATTTCTATATATGTATATTATGCAAGTTCATGGCTATATCGTAAATTGTATTTTATTACATTCTTAATACACCTCTATATTATATCAAAAATTAGCATTGCAAATTATATTTTTTTCATAAACTTTTATCAAGGCACTTTTGCACATGTAAATATGTATTATCAAAATATATTTTTATTTTTAATTATCATATGTAAGTACTTATTTGTAATAATATTACTCATATTTTTAAAATATAAATTTATATAAAGTATATGCGATTATAGTAACTGTGTATGTATTATTCTAGTATATAAAAATATTTAAACTAAAATACCTTTTGTTTTATTTTATCTCTTCAAGATTTTAAATTTTAGAAAAAAGTAAATAGCTTCATCCTTGTAATTAGTAAATTTAAATTGCCATTGCAATGGGAAGTTAAAAAATAAAAAACGTAAGAGCGGAGATATCATGCTTTTCGGCAGGCAATATACAATTTCGGTTGGTACCACCTCGATACATGTTATTCCTAGCGAGTTGATAAACCATAAACTATCATATCTGAATTTCTTTCCCAGTTAGGGAATAAATTGAAAAAATGGTAAATTATGAATATAATTTTATGGGCTTAAATAAATAAAAATATGTAAATAAATTAATAAAACTTCTTCGATGTATTCAGTGAGCATAATCGCCCCAAAATAAGGTCGATGTCAACACATTTAAACGCGCTACTGAAAAGTTATAAATTTATATTACTGAGTTTTTGGGCATACTCAAGTAAGATATACATAGAACTCGAGTGCTTGCAGAGAGTTTCTAAATTAATCAATTCCCAAATGACTAAATCTCTCCGAATATGCTCTATATTGCCTTTCTTTACTCTCTTGCAGTTTTGGTTGCCAATATTCGGTTCCATACACTTGAAAACTTTTCTAATAACGCGGTATTAAGCACATGATTCGCAGAATCGGGGTGCTCGCCCACACTATTAGTAGGGTGACTATGTCTGACTATATAATTTGGAAAACTAAATTATTTAATGATTAAATGAAATCGCCCTAAGTGACATCTGTATTATTGTATAAATATGAACAACCGCGTCCAGACCTCACAATAAATAGACTCTAGAGCAATAAATCCGGGTCACCAATATTACGGTAAAAGTGGGAAGTGCCCCAGGAGGATAGACGTTCCATGCTTCAAAATTAGGACTTGCAAACATAATACGGTCGAAGCTAATACTTCTAAGCAAAGTAAAGCCCCCTGCCCCTCTTGTGTTTGAGCGGCAACCGCGAAGATTTCACTAGAATAAGAATAAGAATTATTTATTTTTAAAAACCCGATCTGGGTATAGAAATTACATATCAAATAAAATTGGTATTTCTACAAATAAAATTACATTTAAAATTACTCATAAAATTATAAAAAAGTCTATAAAAAACTAATATTGAAAAAAAAAAACATAGAAATTCAAAAATAACAAAGACATAAAAACTAGAAGAATAAAAATAAACAGAAATAATGAGAAAACATAGAGAATCAGCAATTCAATAACAAAAATATATGAAAACTAGAAAAATAGAAAGCATCCAAAGAGTTCTACATAAACTACATTTAATAAGGATCAAACTATCGATCAACAATCAAGAAATAGAAAAATGCAACGACTCTCCAAAGAACAAAAAATCGACTGGGCTCGATGATATACCTGTTAGCGTAATTAAAATCCATAAACGTGTACTGGCACCTTGTCTAACATATCTTTACAATTTAACCTTTTCAGAGGGATTACTTCCAGATTGTCATAAAGTAGCCAAGATTACACCGATATATAAAAAGGGCGATCCCACGAGCGTAGAAAATTATCGACCAGTAGCCCTACTGAGTAATTTCTCAAAAAATTTGGAGAAGGTCACCGAAATACGACTAAATGGTTTCCTTGAAAAATTTGTCGCCTGTGTAAAAATAAAGTTCGACGATGGCTCCTAGGGCGATCTCAGACAACTAGAGTTGTCAACTACAACGGGCGAGCCCGTCACCTCAGGAAGTTTTAACGATTAGTCTTTCTATTTTTTTTTTTTTTTATTCAAATAAGCCAGTTGGTAGGAATTCCTACTCCTGGTATAGTCAAGTTGAGTAACTGGTATTATACCTTATGTGGTATAATATTTTTTTTAAATATCGACCATTATTTTTTAAATATAAAACAATTAATATTTCAATTTAAAATAAAGATTTAAGATTTTTTAAAAATAATTGGAACTGCTTAAATAGGTACTGCAGATAGTCAAAATATAAAAACGAAGAGTCGGTTATAAAACAGTAAAATTAAGATTATAAAAAATATAAAATTAAATCAATAACAATGTCGCAATAGAAATAGTCAATATAATTTTTTATATTATAATCCATCTTTGATAATCAATGCTTGTAATGTAAATAATCAAATTTATAAAATTAAAAAAAAAATCTAAAATAAGAAAAGATTGTAATATAAATAATTATGCAAGATTAGGAAAATCAATACTCTCAAAGTCCTTAACAGAATACATTGGGTTCTTAATAAGCATATCCTGGACCTTGCTCTTAAATTGAACGTCTCCAAGACCCCTGACGCACAATGGAATCTTGTTATAAAATATATTGGACTGATACAGGAAACTATTTCTAACCTTACTTAGTCGCACTTTGCAAGGACGCAAGTCTTGTTTGTTTCGCGTGTTGTGCGAATGAACATCCGAATTTGTTGGAGTGGTGCTGATATTTTTTCGTGCGTACATAACACCCTGGTATATATAAGCGGCATACATTCTCATGTTACCAGATTCAACGAAATATGGCCTGCAAGATATTAGCGATGATATGGTAAATAAATTGCGAATCGCTCTTTTTTGAAGTCTAAAGATTCTTACCGAATTTGCCGCCATTCCCCAAAACATGAGACCATAACTTAGTAAGGAATGGAAATATGCAAAGTATACAGACTTTGCGGCTTCAAAGCCGCACAACATTTAATTTTTTTTAATAGCAAACGTGGCATTACCTAATTTTCCGCTCAATTCATCCAAATGAGTTGACCATTGGAGTTTACTGTCTAAATGGATACCTAAAAATTTTATATGGTCAACATTTTCAATGTCATTTTCACCATAGCGGATGCTAATGACGTTATCTCGGGAAGGCCGAAGTGAGAAATGAATTGAATTTGATTTAGAGGCATTAAGGGATAGTCGGTTTACGTGGAACCAAGTACCCAGCCTTTTCACCGTGGCATCAATTCGCTTGATTAAAGTATCTAAGTTTGCATCACTGGAAATTAGAGAAGTATCATCTGCATAAAGGGTAATTTCGTCATTATCTGATATCACGCAATCTGGTATGTCATTTATATACACAAGGAAAAGAAATGGACCCAGGATAGAGCCTTGTGGCACTCCTTGCGTGATTAACTGGGGTTTACTAACAATATTTTGTATTTTAGTTACTTGCGTTCGTCCTTGCAAATAAGACTCTATTAGATTTAGTTCCCTGCCTCGAACGCCATAATGCTCGAGTTTACATAGCAAGATGGTGTGATCGACGCAATCAAAGGCCTTGGATAGATCACAGAATAAACCCAGAGTTTTTTCCGACTTATCCAGGCTGGAGAGCAACTTTTCCATAAGACCCGCAATCGCATCTATTGTGGACAACGACTTGCGGAACCCGAATTGTTTCGTAGTTAAGATCTTATTTATAGCTAAGAAATTGCTAATTTGCTGTAAAATAATTTTTTCAAAAATTTTACTAAAAGTTGACAAAAGTGATATTGGACGATAGTTATTTTTGTCCTCGCGAGCACCTTTTTTATAGACAGGAATCACTTTTGCCAATTTCATTTTACAAGGAAATACTCCACAGTCAAAACACATATTAAAAAGAGTACTCAAATGTTCAGCTACTACCGCCACAGAGTTCTTCAGGATTTTTATCGACATTGACCAGAGATCGGTAGAGTTTTTTATTTTTTTATAATTTACTAACGTTTATTATTTCTTGGGGAGTCGTTTCTGCGAATTTAAAACTATTATCATTCCTATTACGGAAAGTTAATAAAAGGTCAAGAGACGTTTTTACAGTATCAAATGCACTATTTACATTTACTGTAATTTTGTTGAAGTGATCACTAAAAAGCTCTGCAACAGCAGTAGCATTCGAAACAATACTTCCGTTTATATTCAGTTTATCACTTTCGTCAGATAATGAAAAGCGGCCTCACTCTTTGCTAATGAGATCCCAGGTAGCTTTGATTTTGTCATCAGATCTTTGAATAATCGATTGAAGATATTGTTGTTTGGCATTCCAAACAACTTTTTTGTAGATTTTTTTATAAATTTGTACATTTTTCACAAAATCTGGGTCAGTGTTTATTTTTCGTAGTTCATGTATTATTACTTATTACCTCCTCTTCCTTCTCGTTGCATTGCAAAACACAGTGGTAAGGTTTTGAACGCACTTTGTGTTCAGGAGTTATTCGGCACTTGACGGTACATACGTCACCCTCTCTTTTTAACTGTATATACCCTATGGCGTCATCTCCGTAGCTCTCTCTTCCTGACCTAGAACCATATAACACTTCGAATTAAAAAAAAAACCTATACAAAACGTACGTTTTAAATGTACTATTAGAACGGCTTAACCGATTGTTATAAAACATGTCTATGAACCAATGTTAAAAAAACATCATTCAAATTAAAAAAAACGCATCGAAATCGATTCACCCGTTCATGAGCTACGGTACTATCGACAGACATACAGACACACAGATAGACATACAGACAGATACACATAGCGGTCAAACTTATAACACACCTCTTTTTGCGACGGGCGTTAATAAATAACCAATAAAAATGATAAGAAAAAATTTGCGGCCCGCAAGTTGATCAGCACTGATTTCTGAACTATTATTTATTTTTATTAAAAAAAAGACTAGGTAATGCTTACTTAGAACATACATACCTTTACATCTTTATTTCACGAATTTCGGCAGCTGTAAAATCCTGATTCTTCATGAAATATTGTGCCACCATTAAACTATCCACTCTTGGCAGATTGTCCGACTGACCTTTTAGAAAACCTTCTTCCATTCTACACACTACACGTTTCACTTTAGTGTAATCGGATATAAAGGATAATTTATATTATTTCTTTGAAATACAAGCACCACTATAGCTAATAGGAAACGAAGACGGACGGGTCAACGCACTGACTGAGCGCCGCGCCGTGTATGTAGCGCGGGCTAACAAGGCTGTGACGTCATAGTATGAGCGCGCGTAATCTTGCAAATTTAAAAAAGGGCCTAAACTTCTCGTCGTTATAACTTCGGAAATACTGCATGTATTGAAGTGAAATAAAAACTAATGTAATGTACATGATCTAGGCTTTGATTTTAGGTATATTTGATAGTAATATTTTGACCCTTTTGTGTTCTCCATTCTCCAGGGGCAGAGCGGCCTTGACGATTAAAGCCAATCTGATTAACCTTCCAACTTCAAATGTACACGGTACCTGCCCACTCGACAAATGAACCGATGCAATAATGTTATCCGTGTCCTAGTTAAATGTTCTCCTGTCAATATTGTTACATTTTCATATTTATTTTATATCGTCTGCGAAGCAACTAATGCCGATTGGTTTAATCTCAAAAGTCTTTAAGTATTCGGGACTTCTGGTCACCTTACCGATGGTTGTAGTGTTGTGCGGCGACTATCTTTGCGCAATAGTGACACCCCCTTGATAAATGCGGAGCGATGTAGTATAATCCAGCCGCTGGCAAATAGCGAAACGTCCTCAAATTAATTTAAGCGTGGATTTATTGCTCGGTCCGTTTTTCGGACGGGTGAAACGATCTATTACGAATGCTACTTATTTTTTTAAACCTGTCCTAAATTTTATTTTCAATGTTTGTTCTATAATGATTAGTAAGTGTATGAAATCGGAGACTATTATGGTTGCTTAACATCATAATTAATGCAAAAATGGGCTTCACCGTATAAAGCTTGTAGTAACATAATATGTAACATCGCCGAAAATAATCCCAACTCTACTGTTTATTTATTTATTTAATTAATTTAACAATCCATTTACAATGCATAGGTCTCACTAACAATCACATCAATAAAAACAAATATTAAATTTAAAATTATTAAAATTAAAATTGAACACGGCCGATATGAGTATTACCAGGTATGTGCTGCTGCTGTCCAACTAAGTGCCAGGACTTGTTCCAGGGCAGCGAGCTCTATAGTTTTTAGATCACATATATTCGGCGATTTGAAAAAAATAAAAAATAAATAAAAAGGAAAAGAAATATATTACCGTCACCATTACAAATTATAACTAATAATCACTAAATGATGATCACAACAGGAAATATTTAAAATAAGACACATAAAATAAATAATCGTGTTAATTAATAAAATAAAAATAAAATAAAATAAATTGTCAAATAACATCAAACAATAACCACCAAATTTAATGAATAAATAATAGTAATAAATAAAAAGTCAGCGAAAATAATAATAAGAATTGTGAAGGATAGGATTTAATGATGGGAACTGTCTCGGTATATTAATTTGTGAATATTTTGCCGGGCGTCATTTTGCATTCATTCAAAATCTGTTACCAACGAACACTCACCGCAGTTTTTTAAAAGAACCTCATAGAAAATCAAGAAGCAATCAAACTATTGTGGGTAATACCTAGGGGCCAAGACAAGGCTAAATATACACGCGGAAGAGCGAGAGATCTCCTCAATCCTTAAACCTCATAAGAATCGAAATGAATCTGGAATACATCGAGAAAATCTTGCACGTAACTTAAGTCTCTAAAAAGTCGCGTTCGCATATAATATATACATATAATATTAACCCTCCAGCCGCATGCAACTTTCCCATTTTTTGTACAAATCCAAGGGAAATTTCAGTAGCTAATATAAATATTTTCGTTTGTATATTATTGAACAGGTTTTGTTGCCTTACTTTTTGAACAGGTTTTGTTGCTTTTACCGTTGCACTCTCATTGAAAGTCTCTACAGAACTAAAGTCGCTTTCCATTATTTTGTGATTTATCGATGCCCGACTCATCAAAATATATTACGCGTTTCGGCATATTGACAATGAATTACGATCGCAACAACTGAAGGGATAGACTGCGCACAACTGTATGTAAATTATGCTTAGCGACAAGACTAAGTCAATGTTTTTCTGTTAACAGGGGACAAACTGGTAAAAACTAGTCGGTACGATTCGCAAGTGTAACTTGTGACCGTGAAAATACAGTTCGTCTATATTCACGGGGATATAGCGTTTTCTGATGGAGACATTACTCAGAACACATATCGCTGCTTAAAAACTAAAGTGCCACAAATCAAAATTTTCCAAAATTACTTTTATTTAAAAAATGAAGCCAAAATCGCCCTTATTTTCATATAACACAAAGACACTCGTCGAAATCGGCCTTTAAATAACAAATTTACGCATACGCCCTTTTGGCATTTTCACGGATTGGAAGCTAAGTTCAGAGCAAAGCAGCCATCTTTTTAGTTGCGACCCAACAGTCGGCGCGAGTGCACGTCATTTTTTTGCTAAACGGCCACATCGCGAAAAGTTACCTGTATTGAGTGTAAATTTTATGAGCAACAGGGCCACATTTCGGAATGCGTCTGTTCCGCATATAAAGCACAAGTAAGTACACAATCATTTATAAATCAAAAGTGCCACGTTTTGAAAAGTGGCCATTTAGCAAATAAAATATGCCCAATTATGTTATTTTTGTTTAAGCTTTAGAGTTGTTCCTGTGAAACGTCTATTTTGCTTCAGACATTGTTGTGCTTGGGGTGTTTTCTTTTAAGACAAAAGGCTTTCACAAAAATTAGAATTTATTTAATAATGGAATACTTCGCTTTATGATGGATAATTAATATTTTATTTTGTTTAATATGATAATAAATTTACTTTGTATGTATAATTTTACTCACTATACTTATAACCGTTTTTTTTATGAATTCATTTTCTCTTGCAGAATGAGTAACCGAACACAAAGAATTTTAAACCATACCCAAAACGAGGGTGACTCTGTACACTCCGTTATTGGAAGGAATATTTCAAATGCACTGAAATCTTCGGCCATTTATGTACCAGATCTGTACATTACTTTAATTAAAACGGCAAAGAAGAAAGGCACCCCTTACACCGTCCACGAACTGGCACACGACAGTTTCTACGACTTAAAATCACTGACTGCTGGTAATTACACCGTTACAGAAGATGGAGAAAAGCTGAGATGGACCGACATAAAAGTCATAAAAATTTATCAAGAAAAGCCAAACAAGTTCTTTTTTAAGACTTCTTACGACGACGCAGAGTTTAAGTCAGTGTCTACTTTGACCAAAAAACAAGCGAAGACCAATACCGTGATAACCATGACACTGAAAAAAGTATATGCTCAAAAACTAAAAGTTTCTGAGACAAAAAAACAGGGCATTCTGAACCTGATAGAAAGAAATGTGATACCAAGGTATTACGAAGCTTTTTATGCTAATCTTTAAATGTAATAGTAACCATGGACACAGACAGATTTTATATAACAAATATAGTTATATTTGAAACTGTTATTTAGTAATTACTTAGAAACCGTATATAAAAACTACTATTATCTTAAGTTAAAATATTGATCTCTTGTTTATACTAGTACAGAGCATTTATCCATATTACCTATAGGTAGTATTACAATTGCAGAAGCTATGATTATTATGTTTTTTATAATTAGTGATAATTGTGCCTGATGAGGTTTTAGAAAAAGTTATTTTTGTTTGTTTCCTATTTTGTATGGTGCCAAAACCTTATTTTTGTAATAAAAAGCTATGTATAATAATATGTTTGTTTTTTTGTAATTTCGATGTGCGAATTTTTTATTTTCTTTTTTTAAGATATAAGTTTGTCTCAATCCAACAAGGTTGTGACCAAAATTTTTAATGAAACATATTTTTTTTTTCGACTTGTGGCCTTTTATTTAAAATATTAATTTGTTTGCTTGAAAAAAAATATAAACTAAAGGGACTTATGTGCTGCTAATCTTCTTTGGGATATAGTTACCACAAAATTGAAGTAAACAAGCGATAGGGAATTAAAATACGCATCGAATCAAATAAAATGACACAAAATTATTGTAAGTAAAAGTGCCAAAAAAGCAAAAAAACTAAATGAAAATTTTAAAACTGCTCTCCTGAAAAAAACAAAATTTTGATTTGTGGCACTTTAGTTTTTAAGCAGCGATATGGAACTCTATAACAGCGTGCCCGCGATTTCGCACGGAAGGTGCTAAACGCGTACGTGTGCGTCGCCCGCGGTTGGAGGGTTAATATATGTTTTACGCCTTTGGTTTTATTTCAACCTACTTCAACATTTTTATTTCAGATATTTATTTTTACTTTCTCCCGCTAGAAGTGGCTCAGGTGTGAATTATGAAGTATTGTGAAGTGAGCTACAGGCCGCGCGATCGATTATGTTATGCGCGGTGATTGCCGCTATTTGCGCGCATATCTTCAATTTTACTTTCCCGGCCCACCAACCAACGAGGAGAGAAGGTATTCTTAACGCGGATTTTTTTTTGTAGATGAAGATGGAAATATCAATGTTTAGACACCTGAGATATAAGAACTTTCAGATTTCTTTTGATCTTTTTATTGTTTTTTAGCTTTTATACCGTGCGGTAACAGCATACCTTAATGTTTAACTACAATATTCCCTTACAGGCGGCCGGCTTTTTAAAACATTTAGTGGAGGTACTGAGGCGGTGACTATTCCAAGTTTTGACCGCGCCTGACGCTGCCCGAGACGGTTCGTCCGCCGGCTGAGTGAGGGAAATCAGTCTTTGGCTACTTGCCCGAAAGTCTTGGGGGGTTAAAACTGTTTTTTTATTAGTACAGACATTGTGGTAATTACAAGAAATGTCCTTGTTGTACTCTTTTGGCACAGTACAGACAGAATTTCTCAGGAAAATCTATTACTGGCTATACCTCAGCATTCATCAACTTTCATGTCTAGGTCTTTCGCAGTGCAGGCGGCCCGACTCTGGAATTCCGTGCCTTTACCGATAAGACAACTTGAAAACCTGAGCGGGTTTAAAAACTCGTTTAACCCTTCCTATTTGAGTTAACCATTTTTGGTTAGACGCTTACAAACGCTAAGATTTGAGCTAATCAATTTTGGTTTGGGCGCTCCGAGCTGCGTAAAATGCGATTTATTACTCGATTTGCGATCCTTTCCGCATATTTAAAGTAACAGATATCGAATACATGAAACGGTCCAACTCTAAACGACGACTCTCTGCCGATAAATATTTTAAAAACATCAGTATCGCGAAGCCGCGCCGGCGCATCGGTCGGCGCCGTCGCCGAGTGGCCGCGGCGCTTTTGTGCATTGTCCGTGTTCTGTGATTTTGTGAATTTTGTTAATTTTTGTGCTATTTCCTGCCAAACCGTAAGTAATTTGCATTCTAGGAAGGTTTCCGAAAGAGAATTTCTAATTTGGGAAAGCTCATCTGCTTTTTTTCACGATTTATCGCGTAAAATAGTTTGACGTTAGCGTTGCAAAAAATGTTCGTTTGTTTTTCGCGAATTATGACGAAAAATCGCGAATTAAGACATAATATTCGTTGAATTCGCTTATGAAACAGCTATTATTTGATTTACATCGTATACAATCACAAAATTGGCTATATTTTGCTCAATTCAACTTGATTTCTAATTTGACATCGGACATCGGACATTCGGAGAATACATCGATTTTTTCTTGGCTGAGTAACTAAATGCTTTTGTATGCAAATAAGTAAAACAAAATATAAGTTTTGGTAAAGTATTTAATAAAGAACATAACTGTATTTACAATTTTTGCATATTTTACGTATTTTGTGATAAAAACATCGAAATTAATTGAATAGGCGACTTTTTTTTATTTATTCATTATTATCTTACCCAACTTTGTAATATTTATTCATTATTATCTTAATTGTTTTACGAGATAATCTTACAATGTTTTATATTTCAAATTTCAATGCGATCACTTTACAGTTATTCTTTTTATGATCCGTATAGTGGTTTATAAGTTATAGTCGTTTTACTCAAGTTCATTTACTTGCGCCGAATTTACAAGCGAAAATGTCGCTGGCGTAAGTGACAGCTGAATTTTTACTTCGCGATTGGAGGGGTTAAGAGACATTTACTCAACTCATGAATACCCCCTTCCCCTCCCGTCTCCTTTGCTTGTTCTTATATTCCACTCCTCCCATAATATCGATTTGGCATACGTTACTAAACACTGTTTTATATTTTATCCTATGATGACTATTATTTAAGTGTATTCATTTATTACTTGTGAATCAATTTGCCCACATAAACCTTTAGTCACAATAACCCTGGCGGTATGGCCGTAAGATTTTGCCACTTGGCAATAGGCCCACCACATTGTACTCTTATGTGTGTGCAATAAAGCTTTTCAAACAAACTTTTTATGCTTTTAAACAGCGCTATATAACGATTACTTTTGCCGGAACTAGCATTCGTAAGACAGCTTTGGTCACACACACCCAAACAGTCCGATATAACCGCCCAGCTTCCCAGTCCCAGTCCCGTGTTAACATAAACTGGAGCTTGTCCGACCGCAGCGACCAGCGGCGACCCTCCGTCTGCCCGCTACATCTGTACTGTCTTTCAAAATTCAAAAGGTGGTAAGGCGGGGGGGACCGCACCGCGCCCGGACCCACCTCAAATGTCCCCGACTCGCGCACCGACAAACTAATTTCACTAATAGGGCGCCATTTGCGCTGCTTAAATAAATCGCCCGCCATTTAAACAAATGTTCGGACGTTATTTGATTTGACCCGGTTCTTTGTAAAGTTGGGCAAACCGCGACCAGCGGCATTCATTCATATGCATATCTTCGGGTATGTTCATGCCAGTATGTCGACCCACACATACCTACTGATGTATATGTTTTCTGTGAAAGATATAAGAGAATTATGAAATGGAGTTAGATTGTTATTTTTTAACAGGTACGAGAGTACCTCGACTACGGCGACTACCTCTCTCAAACAGTGAAAACTGACATTTCGCAATCAAATTTACGTTACTCCCGCGTGCATTTAAATAATAATAAAATTATGAATCTTGTAGCAACTTTTGTTGTACAATGTTTTGTTTTTTTTTCCTAATAAAAATAAATAAAATCTGAAGTAATCACATTTTTGTAATTAGCATTTTTATTGGAATCTATAGGGGTAAACATCTTAAAACTATATTGGTAATAGGTACCAAGTAAATGTATAAAATGTGGCGATGCTATATTTTTGTTTTTTTTTTTAAATTTTTTTCTATTATTACACTGAAAAAAAATCTCCATTGACATTGTCCACCCTTTTTCTTTAACCCAAAATAATTTTGTTTTATAATATTTTAATTCTACGAGTATGTAAGATTATTCTACACTATTTTGAATCACTGCATAAAAATCAAAAAATATTTAAATTGCTGCTTTTCAAATGTTACTATTTTTATTATATATTCATATTTTTTTTTGGTTTATCCCTAGTATTACATGATTAAATTTCCTATAGCATATTTTACATGATTTAGTCGTACATACAAAATGTAGAACCCTGGAAATTTACTAAAGGTGCGGCTTCGGCGGGATTTTATCACCTCACTAGTAAGAGCGTGTATTGAGGTGATATTTAGTACTGCGTTCATCTGTCAGGTGTATAGGTAATTTCTGTAATCTTGGGAAATCCTACAAGTGTATATTGTATAACTATTATAGTATATATATATATATTACACAAAAAAATAGTTGTTAAATTAAATAAGATATAATATATATATATGGGAGATATATTAATATCTTTATGAGGCTAATGACATAATTATAACAATAATAAGTAATATAAATCTATACATACTATTCTTATACATAATATTTTTATACATATATCTTATACATAATATTTTTTGTTGAAAAACAAAAATAAAATAATAGTAACAATAATTAAACGCGTTATTTGTACAAAAAGGCGTACTTATTGCGTGCAGGCAATATTTTAGAGCTAACCTATAAATACAATAATGAATCTCATTCTAAAGACAAAAGACAGCATTCTGCTTATAGAAGACTATAGAAGTACTTTGTTAGACAAAACTTTGATAATTTTCTTCCTGTCCGTATCTATAGTCAAATTGGGAAGCTATCTAATAATCGTATTTCGAAGTGTTTTGAATTAAAACCAGTTCAAGTAGTCCAGCCGTTCCCTATATTTCGTGTTTTTGTTGAATTTATCTAAAGAAATGTCTCTAATTATATATGGAAATATACAATGAAACTTTAAACTTACATGAGATCTAATACTTATTGGATTTTTGTACGGCAACTATTTAAAAATCAAATTGAATACACAATACACAACGAAATGTTGTCCATATGGTATTGGGTTTTCCTTGATTTGTAACAGCTGGTTATTTGAAATGACATATCTTCTTGAGGCTTTGGATCCTAGTCTTTCAGCTAAAGTTATATTTTCGTATTAAAACTAAAATAACAATGTATTCATGGTGTGATCCAACTATGCCTCGAAGGTCTAACGTTACTTAATTTTTAATTTAAAAGTATAGCGGTGAGTTGTCACCTACAACGGACGAACCCCAGGAAGATATAATGACATTGGTCTTTCTTTCAACCTTTAGTAGACGTAGAGCCTTGGGGATGAAAACAGTCCACCGTCTGGTTACGTTAACTCGCCCTCCAGAGACGAACGCCTTACCGCGTGGCACTGGTAAGTTGATCCAGCGGGCAGCCCCGCGCCTTGACTAGTTACTATAACCACAGTATACCAGACAGTAGCTTCTCTTAGAACAAAATTGAAATCGAAGCAAGTGACGTCAGGAATAGTAAGGGCTACCACAAATCGTAATATAATTACTCGTCTTCTTCTTGAAGCATTTTCCCGGCCACATGTACGATGCCCCGGAGACACAGATGCTATTATTCTACCGATTTCTTCTAAGAATGCCATATGGCGTCGACACGTAAATCTGCACAAAAAAGTAATAAACACATCTGACGTAAGAGCGGAACCAAACTGGGCCCACAGCGCGTCACAGCCCACAGCGCCGTAACTGTGGGCCTAAAGATGCGACATGACTTACCCCTCGCCTCACTTCCGTCGTACTCTCTTCCCGCATTGCCTTGTAGCTCTTGAGTGAACTTACTGGGTGTTATTATACTGTGCTATTACTAGGTTACGCGGTGGCATGCGGGTGGAGAAACCCGCCCACCAACCGGGCAGTTTTAACGACATGGGTCGTTTTATCTGCCCGGGATGTCGTGCATCAACAACCTCACGCGTACCAGAAGGGTACAACAGGAGGTGTGGACGAACGGAGATATGGAGGAAGATTTTCCTGGTTTCTACCCCCTCCGGCACCCCGTGAACATTTTATTAAATTAAAGAAATATCTTACAATTCACTTACTATCTAACATTATGATACATATTTAAAGCAGTTTAATTTTATAGCATATATACAAGTTATAGCTTATGTACTAAAGTGAAAACAGTACACAGTGAAATTTGGAAATTATAATAATGTAGTAAGGTGAATGGTAGGCGATGAGATGGTAAATCCATGATACTTAGTGGTCCCAAGCTCCGGCTGCAAAACGGCAGGGGCACCATCGGGGGCATCTACATACATCGAGAGAACCTGCAAGAAGGCATGCACCCACAGGGGCGGCTAGGTACGTTACAATACAATACGGGTGACTTCAGGCGATGAAGCAGCCCCCAGACAGAATCGTTAAGAGGGACAGTATAGTTACTAACTAGGGTTGTCGACTACAGCGGGCGAGCCCGTCACCTCAGAAAATTTTAATGATTAGTCGTTCTATCTCCCTGGAGTGAGCGCAGAAGAGTTGGATAAAACAGTCCACCGTCTAGCTCCGCCACAAATCCGTAAGAGGCCAACGCCTTAACCGCGAGATAGCCAGGAGTGTTATCCAGCTGGCTTGCACACACGCCCTTACTTCCAATTGCGACCAGATTACTCCAGTCTCTCGATTGGTTCTGAGTTCGAGGTCGCTTGCGCGGTCCTCTCCCTTACGAAGCGGTGAAACGGTGTATACTTTACTAGTCCGAAGTTAGTATAAGTTACTAACTAGAGTTGCCAACTACAGCGGGCGAGCCCGTCATCTCAGGAAGTTTTAACGATTAGTCGTTTTGTCTCCCTGAAGTGAGCTCTGAAGAATTGGACAAAAACAGTCCACCATCAAGCTCCGCCACAAGCCCGTAAGAGGCCAACGCCTTAACCGCGAGATAGCCAGGAGTGTTATCCAGCTGGCTTGCACACACGCCCTTACTTCCAATTGCTACCAGATTACTCCGGTCTCTCGACTGGTTACGAGTTCGAGGTCGCTTGCGTGGTCCTCTCCTTTACGAAGCGGTGAAACGGTGTATACTTTACTAGTCCGAAGTTAGTATAAGTTACTAACTAGAGTTGCCAACTACAGCGGGCGAGCCCGTCATCTCAGGAAGTTTTAACGATTAGTCGTTCTGTCTCCCTGAAGTGAGCTCTGAAGACTTGGACAAAAACAGTCTACCATCAAGCTCCGCCACAAGCCCGTAAGAGACCAACGTCTTAACCGCGAGATAGCCAGAAATGCTACCCAGCGGGCTTACACTCACGCCCTTACTTCCAATTGCTACCAGATTACTCCGGTCTCTCGACTGGTTACGAGTTCGAGGTCGCTTGCGCGGTCCTCTCCCTTACGAAGCGGTGAAACGGTGTAAACCGAATCTATCGCGGACCAGGGCATCTTTGCCCGGCTATTCACCCAGGATCGGGTAGCCGGTGGTCGTTTCAAGAGCAGTCGCCGTAAAGTCCGCAACCACCCCCGCTCTATAGGAAACAGTACTGCTTCCAGACTCCCCCGTCTGTTAGTCAGAGTGCGCAATCGATTATCTTATGCCGCGCCAGAAGGTTGATTCCAGAAGCGCCAGAAGGTTGATTCCTGGGGGAAACTAAGTATAAGTTACTAGTCCGAAGTCGCTTGCGGCGCCTCTGCCTGATGTTAATTCAGCGTTAATACAGTTCGAATTTATAGTGGACCATGGCGATTTTTGGCCGTCTACCACTGGCTGGCTGGCGCCGTAAACCGCACAGGAGCGCCCGACCAACATCACAAAGGGTAACTGATCCACCAACTGGGGAAACAGAGTCCGTACCGGGTTCGACCTATTTAGCGAAGGCTACTGGTTAGGAGTTGAACCGTAAGTTGAGCTGACCAGAAATAACAAACAGGTCTTAAACACCCTACTGCAACAGATCCGTTAACTCCCTAATGTTGTAATTTGAATAATTTGAATGTACATTATTTCTTCTTTGTTTATCCTTATAAGGTTAGTCAACTAAACCGCTCTCTGTTGCCCCAACCTCTTGTGGGGGGTCAAGATGCAGGCAGGAGCCGGGGAGAATACCCAGAAGCAGCGCGGCGGCGGTCGCGGCTAGGTAAGACGGCGCGGTGAAATATCGCAGCTGGCAGCTAAGAGTACCTCGTCTACCCTCTCGAATCGCGCTTGTAATTTGTGTGTCATTGCGGCCGCCCTACCCACCGACACTTTGCTCTTCAACCGCCTCGTACTTATATCACTTACACACCCCTAATAACTTACCGCTCCGCGCTCGGGAACTTACGGCTGAGCGGGGAGCGGTCGTCAACATTCGGTTCATTAATCGCGTCGTCTTTTCCAAATTCACTATAAAACGTGCAAAACTCAGATATGAATCTTAGATTTTATTGGCGCAGAAATTCGACAAAAACTTTTCGAGGAATTTTCATAGTTTTTTGTGTTTTCTTGAAGAATCTTTAGAGAAATGATTATGAAGAAAATAATAATAAAAGCCACTTGCACAGTAACAAGAATAGTATATATCATTATTATTATTTTCCTTATAATCATCCCTCTAAATAATTCTTTCAAGTATATACAAAAAACAATGAAACATTTTTTTTTATATTTTAAAAAATATTTTTTTCCTCCTTTGTTTATACTCCATTTATATTATGATTACACTTCGCATTCTATAGGAAAGAGTTGAGTTATTCCTTTCATTAAAATAACTGCATGTCAAACTTTTGACTTTAGTTTTTTAGCTAACTAATATTGCTCCTTATCACCTTTAAAAATTAATTTAAGAAATATCCAAATTTCAACATTTCAATCTGTCATTTAGTTTTTAAGAGAGTGCCTATGCTGATTATTAAACAAGTAATCGATTTCTAATTGTTCTTTTGCTGGAATTAATTGATCGATTAATTTATCGATTGATGTTATATACTAGAGAGGACAGTTGCTTAGTTTTAGAAATAGTTTGATGAATTATTTGCGTTGCCAGTATTAAAATGGCTAATTAAATTAAAACAACGAAGAAGTTACAACGTATAATATGTATGAGTGTAGTTTGGTCGCGCATTAGTACCTACATGACGAGCTCTTGTATTTGAAGCGCAATATCGATCGATCAATATAGTCATATTAGTATCGTTGTTAAAAGTATTCCAAAGTGGTCCCAACAACCCAACTAAGGATTGTTGGTTTAATCAAGGTGAAGAATTTGTGACGGAGGGATCATTTTTCTCTTTGCATTATAACACGGTATTATATACTTTCAGTAATATATACACGGTTTTATATACTGCTAATATTGAGTAATCATAATGGTGCTACACACTGCTTTTATGGGTTTTAAAGGTGATACGACATGGTGGCATTCAAAATCATTGGAAAGACATGTGCCACATTGGTAATGACGACCAGCACAGTGGTGTTAAAATAATATCACGTAAAATAGTCAGTTTAGTGTAGCGATGCATCGTGTATAATACTGCCAGTCTTTATAATCGGCAACGACGTTTTACGTTCCAGTAAAGATCACTCACCATTATATTATACATTATCTAGCACGGTGTTACGTCTGGTCGGAGCCATGTCCTTATTAGGACATTATTTTAGTCAATACGATCGTTATCTAAGGAGCGCTCTTATGTTTTTATTTTCACACACGCACAACGGTCAGTAGTTTCAATGCTGTAATGTGTAACTTTTTATATCATTTCCAAGTCTAATTTTCTTTATTTAGAATGCTAAAATGCCTTTGAGACCATAATTAGACAATTTTAGACCGTAATTAGGTAGCATTTACAAGCCAAAACGCCGCTAATGCTACTTTGTTACGGTATAATGATGATGTTGCGCACCGAGTTCATTAATTAATAAACAAGTGTAGGCATTTGGCATGTGTATTGCGATTTCAGGATCTTATCGCTTCAAGTTGATGCCACTCCACATTTCGGATTTTATAATCGACGTGTTTTTGTTTTGTTTTTTAGGTTAGTTGACTATCAGCGAACTTTTTGAGACTCATGCGTTATACATTACAGTTCGAATTTCGGGAGCATAGCTCCAAGTGTACTAAAGAAAATAAATCAAATATTGAATATTAAAATTAGTATCTTGCTACTGATACTTGATACCTCTATTTGGAAATATATCCATAGATAAAGCTATAAACAGTGAAATTATTTGAGAATCTGATTTTATGATGTCCATTTCACATTATAAATTTAGTTACCATCAATAATAAACCTATTAAAAGTAATGCTAATGTTTAATCTTAAATTTGACGTCTTTCAATAACATTGATAAAGTGAGCATTGAATCAGGAAAAGATTGTCGACGTATGACTGGTAGACGTGAACCACGATTGATATAAAATGGATGTTATAGCTGAAGTTTAAGTTCAGGGGAACATTTTACGCCTTTCCTTTCCTTCAGTTTTACATTCACGCCAGAAGAAATTTTTTAAGCACTTTTATGTTATTTTTCTTTTCAGTCTTCGAGAACTTTCGTCTTTTATGTGGTATATCGAAGATTTTTACCACCGAGTCATGGTATTTTCTTAATATTTTTTTTGGACTGAATCACATGATTGATCAAAATTTTTTACAGTTTCGATTAGGTTAAATATGTCATCTTCAGTAAAAAGCCAGAGAATAAATCCGGACAAAAACAGACATGTGACTTCTGAAAGAGGAGTTCGCGGAACGATGACTTTTAAATCCCCCGCTTCTTTCTGATCCGGGCTGACATACCGGGCCAGAGCAAACCGTACTCACATACAAAACTCCGCACAAATATGAACCATTCGAGTAGCGGCATAATTTCATGGCAGACCGCGGCAATTTATTGGAATTTCTTGCAATATCCCCGCGTTCGCCAAAAAGTATTATAACTGTGGAACTACTATAGTAATCATAGAAAGAATTACTGTACAGTGATCACATTGAAATTTTGTATTTAGAGTATTGAAATTTCATTTTGTAAATAATTATATAATTATGAATAAATATGAGAAAGTCGAAAAAGTGAAAAAAATTCGGCATTTCTAACTTGTCCTTGTCTTAATGAAAAATACGAAACTCTATTTAGAAATTGTAAATACTATCGTGTTCTTTATTAGATTCTATATCAAAGGTAACATATATTGTTTTGCTTATTTAAATACAAAAATATTTAAATATTAGCTCATAAAAACCAATAAAAATTTTGATGATTTCTCGTAAAAAAAATGGTGATATTTGACAATGGAATTTTACCAGAAATATCCGCGAAATTATTCTAGTGGCCATCTATGTATCTATGGTAATAATGAGATATTTAATATGGATTTTAGGATGCGTCCGAATTAGAAAATAATATTACTGTGCGCTCCGGGAGCAAGACCTCATGTAATGAGCAGTTCATTTAGTCCAAGCTGCATGGAGTCGTTAGTTGCCAGCGAGTCATATGATGTACATATTATGACTAGTAGGTAATACGCACGTGACTATTTTAAGCCGACTTTTGATCGATTGATCTCAATATTATGTTACCAAGAATGATGCAATATTGGTATATTCTTTGTTATCATGTTTATTCTTTCCAATTGTAATAATAAATAAAATATATGGCATTGAATAACGTATTTTATCTTACTTTTGAAATTGGGGTTTAATATGCCCCACCCAAGCACTAGTGTAACTTTTTTGACGCGAGTGATTAAGGCTTAAGTAAGTGTATTATCGCTGACCAAAATATGCAGTCCTCATTTTTGGTTGGAGGTGCTGCCGTTTTGTTTTGCGTCATATTTAGTTTGTATTAGTACTTCATATTTAGTACTTTTCTGGCAAAGAAAACTTGATGCAGAGTTTGAAGGGGTGTAGGTATGGGGGGTGGGTTGGGAGAAGTTTAGGGGGGTAGGGCGGGGGAGTTAGGGGAGGGTTTGGGGGGGGGTTTGGCAGGGAAGTTGGGGAGGGTTTGGGGGGGGGGGGGGGGTTGGAGGGTTGGTGGATGTTGGGGGGTGATTTGGAGTGGAAGGTTTTGTGGGGGGGGGGGGGGGGGGGGGGTGTAGGGGTGGTGGGTCAGAGACTCATTCACAAACACTATACTACAATTCAAATTTTCCATGTTTTCTGGGTAGCAAATTTCAGAAATTACTTCCAGCACACACAACATTACTCTATAGCTTGACTTTTTTGACAGTTTTGAGTTCAAATTCGTCTTTTCCAGTTTGAAAATACACTAAAAAGAGCGTAATCCATAACGGTAAGGTAAAAGTAAATACTCGTTTAAAATGTTCAAAATTCTGTTCAAATGCAAGGGAATTTATTTTTAAGCATCATTTTTGAAATAATAATATGCGACCACAAAATAGCCGAAAAGGACACATCGGTAATTAAAATGAGAAAAAGAAAAATAATTTTGGTTTATTAGTGGCCATCTTGAAAAACGGTCGCCGTCTTGAGTCCGCAGGGCCAGATATATCGTAGCGGCGGGCCAAATCGACCATTTGGGTCTGATGAACACGTGTTCAAAAGGATTTGCTTTTATGACAATTTGCAGTTTATTTTTACGTAATTACCGCTTCGAACACACCAAATGTGGGCTGTTAAGATTATTGTGTATTATTTTGTGCAATAATATATTGTTAGCTGCTGTAAGGCAGTCATCCAACGAAGTGGTGCGATAATAGTTCAGCCTGCTCTCGTAAACATAAACATTATATTTTACATTGTAATAACATCGCAAAACATTGCATTTTACATTACAGTTTACACTTTTCTTCTTTACATGCGCCAAGCTGAAACGTTACAATGCTGCATATGTATCTTTATTATCATTTCCAAGCCTAATTTCCTATGATATATAACACCAAATTGACTTACCTAAATTATAACATTCGTAATTAATTTAACACCTTAATTAGTTAGCAATTAGTAGATGCCTGTGTATCTACAAATGGATGATTAGTGGAACGGTAGCCGAAACGTAAATAATGTTATGTTGTCACATAGTGATGACGTTGCGCACCGAGTTACGTTAATTAATAAACGAGTGTCGGCATTAGGCATGTTTATTGCTATTTCGCGACAGTTAGATACAACGCCCGCTCTAGTAACAATTTACAAATGCTAAGGCGATGAGGTTGGCAATGATACGGGGAATAATACGAGTACACCTGGGATGATAACCATTACACCAGGTAGGCATCCGGGAGTAATGCTTTGGTGACACTACGCAACGTTTCTGTCATGCAAAGATATAATTAAAAAAAAAATACGTGTGGCACTCGGGGACTGCCGCGGTAAAGCTATTGCATAGCATTTTTAACAACTTGTGCAATTATAATTATTTATTTATATTATTTATTTTATTTTTTCTGATATCAGATAACTGCGCTCTATCGGAAAACGTTGAAATTATTCCGAATCATCTGCGTAAGCAAATGATTAGGAATAATTTAAACGTCTTCCGATAGAGCGCCGCGCACGATTTTTTTATTCGATAAAGCAAAAAAAACGGATTAATCGAAAAAAATCGTAGATAAAAAGATAGATAATTAAATTATCTTTAAAATGGTGCAGGTTTCATAATAATACGCCAGATAGTATTTGCGTAGTAGTCGTTTTTGTGTTCGGTTAGACCTTATTTCACAAATTAATTACACTATGTAATATTAATAAAATCTAAAATATTCAAAGCTAAGAATATTACGAATATGTTCTTGTTTAACATATATTTTTTTCGAATCGTAATCAGTACTCGTTTAGACGTAATTATCAGTTTAAAATCATTAATTTTCGTTAAGAAATTTCTCCATTCGGTCGCCGCGCTGGCCTCTAGGCCCGCGATAAAAGCTATGCAATAGCTTAAAAATATTAACATGACTGCAGCAGCAGATATCTTAAAAATATTTATGTTTTATAAACCAAAATATCTCCCAAATGAAGTAATAATTTATACCAACGATAATACATTACAAAACGTGTATGTACATACATAGTTAGGATGGGTATCTCTTGTCCTCCTTTGGATCCATTACTCATTGACTTTGACGATGTCAAGTTAAATATTGTTCCAATATATTGTACGTAGAGTAATACGTTATTTTAAATATTTATTAAATATTTTAAATATTTTTTTTTGTGTCATATTTTACAATTGTTTTTATAATTATTAGAACAATTTCATAGGGCTGAAAAGTACGTTTTATAAAAAAATAAGTTCTTATAACGATATTCGTTGAAACAAAATTCAATTGACGGAAACTCCGTTGACGCGTATTATCGCTGCAAAGATCCAGTGGTTAGAGACGATCGTGAGTCGACGGGACTTGTCCTAGACCCGTGATGCCTTCCGCTTGCAATTGCCTTTTAGTGGGGCTTCATGTAAGCTAGCTCGTTGACCCGGCTTTCTGAGTAAGGCGTCGTAAGGCTGCTGAGCGCCCTGCAGCAGGTAGATTAGCCAATATGCAATAAATATATTATTAGTTAAAAGAATATTTTATCTAAAATTTAATAATAACAATTACGTACGCGATGGTAATCTACTTGGAAATATATTTTTTTTAATTATTAGGTTTTGCATGAAATTCATGGGATTGGTACCTATATTTGTTTTTTTCCACACAAAAAAAACATGTGAATTTTCTAATGCATACTAACTCAACCAATTTTCACACATCACAGCTTTAAATGTTTATAGAAAACCATTTGTTAAAGAAATCTAAGCTATTTTTAGTCTTGACTTTTAAAAGCAATATTTTTTTATTATTACATTCTAGCCCATTCAAGGTTTTCTTTACTTTTTACTTTTTCAGGAGATTTCAAATTCCCGTCAAACGCAACCACTCCCAGAAGCCAGACTGCCATTTTAAAGATCCTATGATATAGGGAAACACAGATGGTGTAATAATTTTTGCGATAAAATGAAGTGACATTATCGGCGTTAGATTTTGGAATAATGATCCTCAAGTAAACATTTTAATAAACAAAATTCAGTTATAATCTAATGCCATTATTATATTTTACTCAGAGCGTTTTCAGACCAAAACACTTGATCTAAGCTAGCATTTGTAAGTATACGTTCCTAATCCTGCCGCAGCGCTCTTACGGTATGACACCTTTACAAAGGGTATCAAAATTTACAGATCACTAAATACGCCCTCATTATTATAACCTTTCCGGTAAAATGTGTGATATCCAATACACATAATAATCATAGGGTCCATATTTAAGTCGTTTTGAATATTAATATATACGAAAAATTCAGTAGAGATCAGTATTGACTATTTCGTAATAGGAATGTTTTTAACACGCTTTTATTAGGTCGACCTGTATGTAACTATGTAATGGAATCTAAGGTAACTAATTTAACCATTTTCCAAAGATCGTAGCGTCATGAAAATTGGCAGCTGTATGTAGTTCTGACGACAGTACAATAATATGGTACTGTCGAACTGATCTGATGATGGAGTCGGAAGATATGAACTGGAACTTCATGATGGAACATCGTATCATAGCTGTGTTTGGACTTGTTAGAAAAGTTTTGGAATGAACTTTGACCACGATTAGGTTTTAAGGTCTGTTGGAGCCCTGTCGGCCCAACATACCCAAAACAAAAAAGTAATTTCCACAGAATGGAAACCGCAAACTCACTCAAATCTACACGAGTCAGCTGCAGTTAATTTCCAACTAAATTCGGCAATTTATGCACAGTCAAGCGATGACTCATGTCATTTCTTCTGATCGATGAACATGTCGCACCCCACTCATAGCTATTACATCACCGCTCACGGTATAAAACGTAGTACATTTCAATCATTCGATATCATTTCCTTGGCGGATAGTTACCGCGCTCTACGCATCATTCCTTTGGTGGACAGTTACTCGGCTACAATCATTTTCTTGGCGGATAGTTACCGTGACTACGCTTCATTATCAAGCAGTACCTGCATTACCCGCGATACCGATCGTCAAGCCTCGCTCCTCGACTACACACTTCGGACACACTACTACGGTTTCACCTCGCGCCCACACTAATACACTACGGCGAAATAACAATCAAGGCGTTAAGAACTGGCGACTCACTTCAACCTTCTGATTAAATACTTTTACTTCGACATCCACGACTTTCATTCACGGAGAAAACTTCACGATGAGATCCACCCTTCGCTCACAATCAATTGGAGTCTAGTGGAGGGTGGCCACTCTCACAGGTCTGATGATGAAGCCGGAAGATAGGCACTGGCATTTTATGATGGAATATCGTATCATAGCCATGTGTATGTGAATATCGTACATATCATAGCCTAAAAGCGTGTTTTTAGTGTTTTTTTTTACTATTCTATTCTTTACTATTCTATACCAGTATAATAGCCTAATCAAATTTTCAGGAAATCGGAATTGTAGGAGAGTTTCATATCTTTTACATTTAGTCAAAATGTAAATTTATGCTTCAATGAAGTTAAATATACCAGCACCGAAGAAGGAAAACAAATTCAGCCGTAACTTCAATCAAATTTTCCAATGTACGTAAAACAAACGCACAACAGGTTGTTGACAAAAAAGACGCTTGTTTAAAACAAACAACCGTCTTTTTTGTCGTCGTATAAGATTATATGTAGTACAACTGCAGGGCCGGCCCGTCCATATAGGCAAACTAGGCAATTGCCTAGGGCGCTCGTATTTTGGGGGGCGGCGCGGCGAGGCGATCAGGTAGCGTATGTATCAGAGCATATCTGCGACACGACCACGCGAATCGATGAACGGTTCGAATGCGCGGTCGGGGCGGTGATTTTGCGAGAAGATGATATGAGAGAAGACACAAATAATCCCCCCACAGAAAGATGTATGACAGAAAACCCCGCTTTATTTTTAGCAAAACAAAATATCCCACAACATAGTGAAAGAAATAAAAATCAAGAACCACGCCCAGGCAAGAGTACAGATGATAATACGAGATAATACAAAAACAGTCGCCCTACAGAAAGTTGTATTACAGAAAATACCGCTTTATTTTCAGCACAAGAAATTATTACACAACATGGTGAAAGAAATAAATATCAAGAATTTGAAAAACAGATTATAGAAAGTGTTACCGGTCCCGTTTTAAATTACAGTGACCCTGCAACTTGGGATGTCTCTACGGATCATCTGCGGCAAATTCTCGTTACACACGGGGCAGTTCAAGTGCAAGATATCGACTTCCCATTAGATAACAATCGAAGAAAGTTTTCTACAGTGCATTATAAGAGAGAACTAGTCAATGGTGAACGTGTGTCTCGTTCATGTCTGCAATATTCAGTTTCAAGGAATGCAGTATTCTGTTTCTGTTGTAAGCTATTTTCCACAGACGAAAAAACTGGTCTGTGTAGCAAAGGGGTGAATGACTGGAAGAATATATATACGATATTATCAAATCACGAGACAAGCAGTAGCCATTTTATAAACTACCAACAGTGGAAATAGTTAGAGCTTAGGTAGAAGACTAATAAAACCATTGATGAGGAAAATATACGCCTAATAAGGGACGAGGAAAAATACTGGCAACAGATATTGGAAAGGTTAATTGCATTAGTGAGAGTTCTAGATAAGTAGTCAAAACTTACCTTTGCGTGGAAAACATGACAAAATATTTACTCCTGATAATGGAAACTTTTTAAAAATAGTTGAATGTCTAGCGTTGTTTGATCCTATAATGCATGAACATCTTAGAAAAGTTTGTAACAAAGATATTCATGTTAATTACCTCGTAAAAAACATCCAAAATGAATTGATCAGCCTTTTGGCTAAAGCTGTCCAGGAGAAAATAGTAGAGTCTATTCACTCTGCTAAATATTATTTAATAATTCTAGATTGCACACCTGACGTAAGTCATGTTGAACAAATGACCGTCATCGTTCGAATTGTAAAAGTGACTGATAATGACAATAATGAACATTAATGTAAGTGTGAAATGAAAGAATATTTTATAGGATTTGTTGCTCTTTCAGACACAACTGGCAATGGCTTCAGTGGTGTTCAAAAAAGGATTTTGGATGTAAATCCACGCGCCTTTTTTGTACCATGCAGTTCACACACACTAAATCTTGTCGTGAACGATGCTGCTTAATGTTGTCTGGCAGCGACATCCTTTTTTAACTTGGTCCAAAATATATATGTATATTTTTCTGCTTCAACCCACCGTTGGGAAGTCCTATCGCGCCATGTGCCTAGTTTGACACTGAAACCACTGAGCGATACAAGATGGGAAAGCCGGATTGATGCCTTGCGTCCATTACGTTATCAACTGGCTGATGTGCATGACGCGCTCATAGACATTTACGAAGATCATACTCTGATTGGTTCATCTGGAAATCAAACGCAAATTGAGGCTCAGTCTATTGCAAAAAAAATGTTGATTTCGAGTGTATTGCTTCTCTTGTTGTGTGGTACAATATTTTGTTCGAAATCAATTTGACTAGCAAACTTCTTTATTCAAAGCAATCTTACCTTAACTCTGGTACAAATGCTCTCCTAAAAACAAAAACCATTCTCGAAAGCTGTAGAAGTGATTTGGGATTCGAAAAAATGCTGGTAGAAGCAAGAGAAATTTCAGAAGAAGTAAACATTTCCGCATCATTCGCATCAGCATCGAAGCCAGTCCGCTTAAGAAAAAAGAAAAGACAGTTCAGTTATGAAGCGGAAGAGTGATGGGAAAGACCAGTTCAAAAGAAATTTTTATTTTGCCGTGCTGGATACAGCAATAAATTCAATCGATGAGAGGTTTAATCAGATAAATAACATTAATCATGTTATTGGATTTCTCTCTTACGTTCATGAGATGCAGAATAAAACTTCCAAAGATGTTCTGGAACACTGTGTAAAGTTGGAAAAATCTCTTAGTCATGGACACTCTAAGGATGTTGATGCAACTGAGTTATGCAGCGAATTACAAGCTATTGCAAGAAGAGTACCAAATAACAATGCGCTACAAGAACTTTTACATAATAATTGTGAAAATGGGTTACTAGATATCTTACCTAATTTAGTAACTGCAATAAGGGTGTTGCTGACACTTCCCGTATCTGTGGCCAGTGGTGAACGCAGTTTTTCTAAATTAAAACTAATTAAAACGTATTTGCGCTTCACAATGACCCAAGAAAGACTTGTGGAGTTGTCGACTTTATCTATAGAACAAGAAATACCTCAAACAATAGATTTAAAGGAGATCGTTTCCACTTTTGCTAAAATAAAGGCAAGGAAAATAAAGCTTGCTTGAATTAATCACTAATTTGTCTTTTAAAAAAATCATATATTTTACTCCATACAGCTAAAGAAGGTGGATATATTCTCTTTTTAACCGACTTAAAAAAAAAGGCGGAGGTTCTTAATTCAGTTGAATGTTTTTTAAATATTTTTTTTATGTTTGTTACTTCAGATCTCCGTCATTTATGAAGCGATTTGGAAAATTCTTTTTGTATTTGAAAGAATATACTTTCAGATTGGTCCCATAGAAATTTAATCAAAATTGGTTCTGTGGTTTGGTTTTAAAATATGTATTTTTAATTAAGTATTTTTTTATAAAGTTTGTATTTTAATTATATATAAGTAGGTAAGTCATATCTGTGCTCTAATTATTTGATTAAAAATTACACAATTAATGTTCTGTGATTTTTTTAAATGGGCGTCATACTAGTCTTTTGCCTAGGGCGCCAAGTTTCCTCGAGCCGGCGCTGAGTACAAGACGTCCTCCCTCAGATGCACGCTGCCTATATCGTAGACGACTTGTTCCTAGCCACCCGCGCCGCCTTCCGCTGAACGCTGATCTTGCTGGGCCAGCAGCCGTTGCCATTGCCCGCCTGCTAGGTATTTAGGGTTGCTTGCACGCGTTACTAATGTCATGATATCTCTATACCTATACTACCTAAATAGTTACAGTAAATGGCTATGATTTCGCCGGAAAGTGACGTCATCAACGTAGAGATGGGAGTGGAAGAGAGATGGTATAGGTGAACGCTAACCTTGTATGTGTGCGGTGATGAGACTGGAGGTTGACCTGAAGGTATATTCTTGAGCTGAAGGTATATTCTAGAGGTTGATCTGAAGGTATATTTTTGAGCTGATGTGATGATAGACGCACCCCAATAATTGTTCTGTAGCGGACGCGCGAGCACTTTGGCACGAACGGCGGACGCGCGCACTCACGTTACGTTGTCGTGTCGAATACTGCCCGACGACACTTGCTATTTTGTTTATACCTAATGTCTTCAACAAACACTGCATACTTATTTTATTTTTTTTGAAACATAAAAGCAGTTATTGTAGCTTACATATAAAAGTTGGATATATGCTGTTGCAGACTTTTTTTATAGATCTCTCTAAGGCTGATGTTTTCGCCCATTTTGTTTTCACAACGTCACCAGCTCATTTTCTCCGAGTTGATTTACTAATATCACGATTCCAGAATTTTTTGAATTCAGCAGGGTCAAAATAGGGATAAATTACCTTTCCCCAAAAGCTATTCCTAATTTATAATAAAATATAGAAACAGTCGGAGCGGTCGGTGTTACGTAGTTTGAGTATTGAGACAATCTAGGAACCAAATTAGCTTTCAGGTTCTGGTACAGAGATGTAAAGATATTGACCTTGAGGTGGCTTTCAAGAGAGTCAGATAAAAAAAATTGATCGACAGAATTCAACAAGGGAATAGATGAAAAAAACTTGTGTGTCATTACTAATATCTACTGGTACCAAAGAGCGCATATCAATGATGGCAAGAATATTTCTATTTTGCATATTATTACTTTTAAAATATCATTTAAATTTTCTTTTAGATATTAATACAGTGTAATAGTTGATATGGGTCAACGGCAAGCCGACCAGTAACGCTCATAAACACGACACAAGACAGAAAGACACACATGTACAACCGAGAATGAGAACGACATATGGACAAAGACATTACATTTACCTATCGACGAAACTCCCTAATATATTTAACAGGCAACTAGAACAGGCTACAATCATTCAAAATGACGCCCATTTCAAAAGATTGGTAACATTATGTTGTTACAATAGACGAGAAAGTACTGTGAGTCGTTAGTAACTAGCGTTATTAATAAGGTACATACATATTTATTATCTCATTAGCCTTATAACTTTTTAATATATCCCCCATATACGACTATATATCCTATCTAATTTATTTTAATTTAATAACTAAAGTTTTTGTGTAATATATAAACTATAATGGTTATACTATATACACATATATAATAACCCAAGATTGCAGCAATTACCTATATACACCCGATAGATGTACGCAAAAATAGAGTTGTCAACTACAACGGGCGAACCCGTCACCTCAGGAAGTTTTAACGATTGGTCGTTCTATCTCCCGTGAAGTGAACGCAGAAGACTTGAAAAAAAACGCGAGATAACCAAGGATAATACGCGAGATAGGTATGTTACCCAGCGGGCTTACACTCACGCACTTACTTCCAATTGCGACCAGATTACTCCGGTCTCTCGACTGGTTCGAGGTCGCTTGCGCGGTCCTCTCCCTTACGAAGCGGTGAAACGGTGTAAACCTAATCTATCGCGGACCACGGCGTCCTTTGCCCGGCTTTTCACCCAGGATCGGGTAGCCGATGGTAGTTTCAAGAGCAGTCGCCGTAAGGTCCGCAACCACCCCTATAGGAAACAGTACTGCTTCTAGACTCCCCCTACTGTTAGTCAGAATGCACAATCGATTGGCTTACGCCGCACGGTGCGCAGACCGCCCAGGAGCGCCAGAAGGTTGACTCCTAGAGGAAACTAACCCTAAGGACAGAGGCCTGTCTGGGCTCGCATTTCATGCGTGGAGGCCGCCGGATGGGTGTTGACCCATGAGTGTGACCAACCCTGAACAAAATTGGTCTTCGTGACCAACTCAGCAAGGGCCCATTAGCTCCCACAATGTAGGCAGTACTATCACCTCAATACAGGCTCTGCCTAGTGAGGTTATAAAATCCTGTCGAAGCCGCACTTTTTAGTAAATTTTCAGGGTCCTACAATCTGTGTATCTATAATTATGTAATCTACAATCTGAGATCTACATACAATCTACAATCATGTAAAATATATTATAGGAAATTTAATAACGTAAAACTAGGGATAAATTTAATAAATAAATAAATTTCAAATTTCAAATTATGTATTGAGTTAAAATTATGGGTACATTCAATATACAAAAGTCTTAACCTAACTAGGCTGCCGCCTGTTCCAAGGTAGACAATTTATTTTAGTTATCCTAAGAAATCTATAATATTATATTTATATAAATAATCAAAATCATACTTAATGTAACAGAAATATCTTAATTACCTAATAAAAATTCGTAAGAAAATGTCATGAAAATTGTCAATATTATTTTATTTTAAAACATGATAAAAATTAATATATATTTATATATGTATTAAATAATATGTATTAATAATATACAAAATAAATTCACAAAAATTAAAATAAAATTACGTTTAGAAATCATCAATTTATATTACTACATATACTATTATGTTTTTATTATAAAAATTTTAGAGATTCAATTATTTAATAATGTTTTCAATATCTGCATATGTACAATTTAAGAGGTAGGCACTCAAACTATTTTTAAATTTATATGATATTTTATTTTAATAAATAAATAAATATTGTACAGCTTATGTATTACTATGTTGTGCATTTTATAATTCTACTAGCTGACCCGGCGAACTTCGTACTGCCCAATAGTCAATGAATGTCGTGTTACAGATTAGCTGAAATTAATTTATGATTTTATGAAAGTAATACAATGAATACAAAATAAATATTAAGTTCACTACTTTATTAAGATAATAACACAAACATAAATATAAAAGTAAATAAAAAATAGTAAATCAATCACGTGTCAGCAAGACATGATTGAATTAACCTATTTACATATTGTGCAGCATGGGATGCACTCGGTTTAATTCTCTTCATTGAAGCACCTTTTGATATACTTACGACATTTTTTATTTTTTTTATCAATCGCAAGAATAAAGCGGATGATTTGCCGACACGCGAACATGCCACGTACAACTGACCATAAGAAAAACACGGATTTACATTTCATATGGGTTTTTTTCTTTTATTTTATTTTTCGTCAATTTTTCTTTTTAATACTTATTCTGCTATTCGGGACGGAGACAAATACAACAAATCAAAAACCATGAAAATCTATCCAGACGTTCTCGAGTTATAAGTGTACGAACAAACCCGACTTTGTTTTATATATATATAGTTTTTTTTTCCTTGGCAGAAGAAGTATAAGAAATGTCGTTCTTAAACCACTACCACTATATTAATAGTAGGATACTTAATAACAGTCACACGAATAAGCAATTTTCCTAGCCGTCCGGATTGCGTCGACCCTCGTCGTATCTCGCTTACCGAAACCACAAAAATACAAGAAATAGTTGTCACGGCATCAGCGCACATTATATTCCTTGGAGCGAGAATTTCTTCCGGATGCCTGTCAGTCTCAGCACAACTTATAATCGGCTTCTACGAATACGCACACGTGTTTGTGACGGTTTTCATATAAGCTTTTGGCGCCGAAATACAGCCGAGCGGCTTTATTCGAGACGGAATACTATGAGAGGATACCCAAAGCGAATGATAAAGAAATAAAAAACAACAAAGGGTATCAATTGATCCCTTCATCGACGTAATATTTAAGAAAGAACGATCAAAGTTTTATGCCTGTCACCAGTGATTTAAATTTCCGGGCAAAACAACTAAATATGAGAAAAAGAATTGTGAACGCGATATATTTTTTTTTCGAGATGAAGACGGAAATATCCATTTTGAGTTCCCCTGAGACGATTTATATTCATTTATATTTATACATTTAAATTTTCGTCGTTGTGCAATTCTGCCGTCGTAAATGAAAACACAGTAACTTCATTTACTGTGTTTATACAAGTTTGGTTTTTTAAAATCACGAGTTGGAGTACTATAAAGCAATTTTTTCGGTTTGTCTGTCGATGGATAGTAGAGAACCTTAGATAGTAGTAGTAGATGGAGTGGGGGGCTTGTTTCCAGCCCTTGATGTCACCTAGATCTGTAAGGTTTTTTGTAACTACCCACTGTGTGATTAGGTCAGTGGTCAGCTAGTAGCCCGGTACTTCTTACCAGTCCAAGTAGGTCACTGACCTTCAAGTTGGGCAGATCGCTGGGTTCGAGAAAGGCTCGTCCCAGTAAACTGTGTCTTTTGGCGGCGAGCCCTGGACAGCGACCAACAATGTGTATGCTGTCTTCAGGTTCCTCGCCACATATTCGGCAATCCTTGCTCTCAGTCAAACCAAGGTTGAATAGATGAGCTCTAAGGGTCGTGTGTCCGGTAAGGAGACCGATAGTGGTTCTAAGGTTCTTCTTGCTTATGTCAAGTAGGGCCTTGGTTTTCTTCTGTAGTGGTTGCTCCATCATGGCTTTTGCCTGGCGACATCCCTGACTCTGTTTCCAGGAAGCCCGATGTTCCTGCTCCAAGCAGTCCCTGATGATTTTCTTACCTGTAGCGAAGGGGACCCCTACAGCTGGCTCCACTGGGCAATCCAGTGTGCCCAGTTTTGCCAGTCTGTCGGCCTCTTCGTTTCCGGGTATGCCTTGGTGACCCGGTATCCATATTAGGGTGATTTTCCCAATTTGTTGAGCTCCTGCATGCAGTCCCAGACCACAGAAGATTCTGTGGTGGCTTTAGCCAGAGCGTCCAGTGCTGCTCTGCTGTCAGAGCAGATGAGGATTTGTCTGTTTTTTACCTCAAGTCGACTTTCTAGTTTTATGCATTCCAATATGGCAAGTACCTCGGCTTGGAAAACCGTAGCGTATTGTCCAAGGGGGATGCTGATTCTGTGGTTGGTTTTGGGTCCTTACACGCCTGCCCCAAAACGTCCATTTGTTCCTGAGCCGTCGGTGAACCAGGCGTCTGCGTTGTGGCTTTGAAGCCACTGCGGATTTTTCCATTCTTCCCTGGTGGGGATTAGGATTTTATAGGATTTCTCTACCGAATTTTTTTTCCGTAGTCGATCCTGGGTCAGAGTGAATGGAATGAACCTTACATAAAAACACAGTATTTTTTTAAAAATCTGAATTTTTTAAATAAAAACACAGTATGTATAATTTTTCAAGTTATAACACAGCATTTAAGAGATATTTTTAAGCATTTTAAGCACATAAGAGAGTACTTATAAGCATTTAAGAGATATTTTTGTTTGGTTACAACACGGCTTCTTCAGATACTGTGGTTTTAGGTAAAATTTAATTAAAAGGTGATTTATTAATACACGAATTAATCACAGTATCTCAATTACTGTGTTTCTAAGGTGTCAGCAGTTTTTTATTTATTTTAAAAATAATATTTATTTTACATGGTAAAACACAGTAATAGGTAAAATTTCACTCAGTTACGGTGTTATAGATTAAAAATTTAAAATTTATCAAATTATTTTCCTAATTTAAAACCCAATATTTATTTATTTTATTTTATTTTATTTATTTATAACGTACAAGAACAAAAAAATACAAGGACATGCATACTGTTGTACATGAGGAATAATTAAGAACAAACATTATTATAGCGAAAAACATAGCTCTATGCATATAAATATGCTAGCATATCCGAATGAGGCGAAATCGCACAACCAACTAGACCTAGAAGGTCTGTCTCTGGCTGTGCTGTGTTATACCAACTGTATTTTTGTAACTCGCGAACTGACGAAGGTGATCAATTTTAAATATTTCTAAATCTAACAAATGTGTTGTTTACACAAATTAAAGCAAAATTTAAAGTAGAAAAAGTAATTATATATGTATGCAATTAAGGGCTAAAAATAAAGTAAACTTTACATTATATACAATAAATTTAAGTGGAAAATAAGTAATAATATATACAAATATATGAATAAACACTACATTCTAGTATATATGTTTAAGAAAATGATATGTAATATTGCACAATTTTACAAATACATATTTTTTTAAATATTCACCCTACAGTATTAATAAGGTCTTTAGTTTTTGAACGCCCAATATCTAGAAGCCAGTTTTTTACTTTACCTTTAAAAGTAACATAATTTTTCACGTTTTTCGTGGTTTCACATAGTGAGTTATAAACTTTCGGGGCGATAAAAAACATTGTCTTCGGGCAAATGTGCTTTTAACCTTTGGAATTGTGAAAAATTCCTTACCAGCATTTCTCGTTAAGTACAATTGTTGACTTCTTGCTCTGTACTCTTTAGTTTTGTGAAAGCTTACAAGGCACTGCTTAATAAATAGCTGGCAGATATCCAAAACCTTAAACTCCGCAAAGAGCTGGTTTGAACTGTACCGAGGAGGCTTTTTGTTTATGACTCTTATTAGTAACTTTTGCTGGTCGGCTGGCTTGCTTTTAATAGTCGGTATAGTCGGTCCATTGTTGTTTTTGTACATGAGCCCCACGCTATAATTCCATGCACCCATATACTTTGACCAAGAGCAGTGGCGTATCTAGGTCCATTTTCCGGGGGGGGGGGGGGGGGGCTGGCCCCTGAGATGCGATGGCCGATGAAGCCGAGTCTTTGAAGCCCAATGTACTTACAGTACAGTGAATAAAGCTGGAGATCCAGACAACAAATTGAATTGACCTATAGAGTAATTAACTTTATGGTTTGACCTAATCATGAGTCAACGCTTTGAAGTAATACCTATATGTATATTTTCATTGTTAACAAAAATTAATACTTTGAGTCAAAATGCTTAAAAACTAATCGAGGAGACCCCCCTGATTGTACCCGGCGCAAAGGTCCCCATAACGCTGACAGCGTTTCCCCGCTGGACTGGATAGCTACACATAGCCTTTGCGCCAAGTACGTCCCGGAGCGGGGGTCCCCAGTCTTTTCTTTTAAGCGCCTGCCGACTTTGAGGCGCCTGGTGATACTTTGAGCGTTAGACTTAACTTGTTTTGTCTCTGAATCTTGGCCTGCATGCTGCAAATTATACAAATATTAAAAGTTTTGACTTAATAGAATTTTTGAAATGTATTTCAATAAATAACAAATAAGTTTTGTGAATAGTGTTTATTTTAAACTAACTTTAATTTACGATTCTTTTCGGCAAACATTTTTAATACCTTTTCCGGCGTGACATTTTCTTTAACATACTTATTTTCTATATGGAGAAGAGCAGTGTTTGAAAACCTGGCCTCTCCCATTGTAGACCTCAGCCACGTCTTAATCCTTCGCATAGCTGAAAAGCTCCGCTCACATCCGGCTGAACTGACAGGAATAACAATCGCAGCTTGAATTAATTTATATAAATTTGGGCAGAAATCCTGTTGTACGTGTTCCCTGAGGACTTCAATTGTGACATCCTTTTCTTTTAGCACATTTTTCATTATCAGACATTCTGCTCCTAAAAGAGTTTCATCAATTTGAAGAATCTCCTTGTAATTATCTACAAAAGGCTTTCCATTTTCGAGATCTAAATTCAAAAACGCATCGATCGATTGGGCTAAAGGTAGACTTACAAACCTGTTAGTCATATTATTTATTATATTATCAATCACTTGATAATATATATTAATTTTCCAATATTCACTGGGGCGTGTATCTGATGGCAAATCAATCCAATTCCCTTTACCTAGTGTGGAATCAGTATAAAAGCTTCTGTCTCTGCTGCTTCTACATACGGGATTGTATTTTCTTTTGCTCACTCTTGGGGGCTCCAGAGAAATGTCGTGCTTCTCTGCAAACTCTTCTATTTCTTTCCAACGTTCGTCAAATTTGTTCCGGTTTTGTTGGAAACTAGTAATAATGCCTGTAATCATAGTGCCAGCTTGTCCGAGAGTTGCATTTTTAGTTTGGAAGTATTTACTCAGTACGTGGATTACTGATAACACTGAGTGGAGGACGTGTAAAGAAACTATGAATTCCGGTTTTGAAATAGAAGTTAATAAACCTATGGCTTCCGCTACATGTTTGTCTTTGTTTTGGCTTATTTCTTCTTCCAGTGCAGTTTTAATTGCATCATAACTATTTAGTACAGCTTTACAATTTTCATGTCGGCAGCTCCATCTAGTGGTGCTTAAACTACCCATTTCACGACCAGTCTTTATATTAAGAGAATCTTGCAATTTTTTTAGATGAACATGACTGCCAGGGTAAGACAAATGGATATACAGCGCCTCGAGATTATTAACCCTTCAAATGAAAGGCGTCCTTTTGGGGATGCAAGTTTTAATACACTGAAATGAGAGGCGTCCACTTGGTCCAGTGACGACGACACGATGGGGGCCGTTTGCGTTTTGTAATTTGTCGCCATTATTATCTTAATTGATTTACGAGATAAGGTTATAATGTTTTATATGTCAAATTTCAATGCGATCATTCTACAGTTCTTCTTTTTATGATCCGTGTAGTGGTTTACAAGTTATGGTCGTTTTTATCAAGGTCGTCGATTTTGCGCGCGAAGAGGTCGCGCGCGAATGGGACGGCTGAATTTTTACTCCGCGAGGAGAGGGGTTAAAAAAGTTAACTGCAGGAGATACATTAGCGCAAGAGTCTACGACAGCTAGATTTAGTTTATGTGCCAGGCAATGCACGTAAATAGCATGAGGATACTTTTCCTTGACGATTGCTTGCAGACCATTGTGTTTTCCGGACATCACACTCGCTCCATCATACGACTGTGCAAGTATGGGTATATTATTTAAACCACATTTATTAAGAAAATCAAAAATAATTACAGCCAAACTCTTTGCATCTCTACTAGTGGAACAATCAATAAATCCCATGAATGACTCTTCAACTTCCAACCCCATTACGTATCTTAAAACGATCGACAGTTTTTCTTCTTTGTAGCATCTTGCTTCATCAACCATTATAGAAAAAAAACCGCATTGTTTTATTTCCTTTACGTTTCCTTCTATTGTTATCTGATTCATTATGTTGATTAAATCATTCTGTATACCAGCACTGCAATAGGTTACATGTTTTTCTAAATGATTGGAAAATGTGTCATCATATTTAGCGAATAGTTGAATCAATTCTAAAAAGTTTCCTCTATTTTTTGAATCAGTATTTTCACGGTGGCCTCTTAAAGGCAATCCTTGGCGTACCAGATACAGTATGACGTCTATAATTTTCAATAAATTTTCTTTGTTTTGTTCAACTTCCTTCTCATGTTGGGTAACGACTTGTTCATGGACACTTGATGCTTGATGTAAATACGCATAATGCATCTCCTTACTTTGATTATGAAATGCAGACTGCGCGTGTTTTTGAAGGGCCTCTGACAACTTCTTCCAGTTGCTGTATCCGGTAGTTGTAAATTTTTCATTTTGATCGCGCATTTCTTTACCGAACATCCTACACACAAAGCAGTATACTTTATTCTCATTAATGCTATATTCCAACCAAGAATATTTATCATAATTTTGGGCGTTGAATGCTCGTAGTTTTTCTCCGAATTTAGTACGAGGAAAGTCAATTCGAGGCTGACATGGTCCAGTCTGAAGTGAACCTAAGTTATTTATGATCTTTGATTGAGAAAGTTTATGCAAACTTTCTGATGACGGGTTTGGAGCTTGAAGTTTCGTATTTAGTACTGGTTCTGAAACTGCTGGGGATGTGTCTGAATCCTTTTCATTCGGGACGCTATCAGGAGTTTGCTGGTCAGTATGCCTAGTTTTATTAAACAAAGATCGGATGTCCCTAAATTTCTTCATTTTATTTAATACCTAGAAAAAAATAGAAAAATGTTTGAGCAGGTTTTTTGTTGAAAATGAAGATATTAAATGTTTGTAATTGTAACTTGTCTCACGTAATATTTCTATAGATAAAACAAAAACGTACACAAGTACAACACCTAGTCCTAAATTACCTACTTATTATTCTGTATCTATAAGAAACTAGATTTTCGCCCGCGGCTTCGCCAGCGTGGAATTCGGTTATATCGTGTGCCCTATAATAAAGATCACGATAGTACTTACAGTTTCTAAATAGGGTTCCGTATTTTTCCGTAAGATAAGTACTAGTTAGAAATGCCATTTTTTTCACTTTTTCGACTTTCTCATATTTATTCATAATTATCTGATTGTTTTACAAAATGACATTTCAATATTCTATATACGAAATTTTAATGCAATCATTGCACAGTTATTATTTTTATTATTGCTATAGTAGTTCCATAGTTAGTTATAGTACTTTTGTCGAACGCGGCGATATTGCAAGTCTGCCATTAAATTATGCCGCTACTCGAAGGGTTAAACATAAATCAATTTTCACGATTTTTGAAACTAATTCGGTTGGTAATAAACACTCGCTTTTTGTATGAAAAAATACAACTACATACCTACAACTTTCTCATTTACGTGACACAGAATAATAGGCATAGCAGGTAATTTAAGGCTGTATAAAGTATTAAATATACATAGATGCTTACCTGGTAAGAAGTGTGATGAATAGTGATGATAAAAACATTAGAAACGAACGACGAAGCGTAATCACACACAATTTACACACGACACGCGTGAACCGACAGAGACGACGGAACGGCGACTGACTGACTGTGGCGCCCCGGCGGGGCAGATGGAGGGCGAGCAGATGGCGGGTGGCGCCAGCGCCGCAGTGTCCCGTCCCCGTGTCCGGTTGCCATTGCTCAAACGAACCGGACCGGTTCGTTTGAGCAATGGCGTGCGCGCGCAAAATTCAAATGAACTTTAGCTTACTTTTGTATTTGCGGGATGGATTTGATTCTTTTAAAGACTTGGAAAGTAACTAAATGGAATGTATTATGTAGGTGGTGAGTGGTGGTGTATAAGTATGTAGGTTTTTCGTTTGTAGAACATTATTAATTAATTTGTTTTTGTGTGAATTTATTTATCCTTGGGGTGGGCACCAGATCATTCTGGGGTGGGCACGGCCCACCCGCCCCCCCCCCCTTTATACGCCCATGACCAAGAGCCATATACACCATTCTCAGTGTTTCTTTACTCAGTACATTCCTAAGTTCGCGGAACACGTACAGTAATTTCCTCGTTCGCGCCGTAAGCGATTTTTTATTTGGAATTCCCAATTTAGTTTGGAATCTATTTCTATGCCTAAATATCTAATTTTATTTTCAATGTTTATATGTTCACATTTGCAATTATTCTGGGTTGAAGATACACTGCAGTTAAATTGGTGAATTTTTAAGGGTAATACGTTGGAGGTTAGGTTGGGTCTGAGTGAAAATGCTAGGTATTTCGTCTTCGAGATATTGAGTGTCAATATATGTCGATCAAGCCATGTTTTAATACTGTTTAGGGAGCATTGCGCGTCTGTAAACGCTTCATCCCAAGTATCTGCCTCAATTATGACAGCGGTGTCATCTGCAAATGAGATTATGGCTCCTTTACCTTCAAGTGTCATATCACATAAATCGTTGACATACATCAGAAAGAGTAAAGGACCCAATACGCTGCCCTGCGGCACCCCATATAAAACATTATGTTTATTACTTTCCTGATCCCCTATCGCAGTGATCTGTGACCTGTTTGTAAGAAAACTTTCGAGCCACTCATTAGCTTTACCAGAAATACCAAAAAGGTGAAGCTTTCTTATTAGGATTGTGTGAGAGACTGTATCAAAGGCTTTCGACAGGTCGAGGAAAATATGAAGTACTTTTTTATTTTCGTCAAGTTTTTTGGCAATAAGTTCTGTAACCGAACTTATGGCCTCGTTTGCTCCCCGACCTTGTCTAAAGCCATATTGATTGTTTGATAGAAAGTTCGCAGATTCCAGGTGGTGCATAAGCCTAGATTTGGCCACTTTCTCGATCACTTTTGATACTACACTCAACAGGGAGATCGGGCGATAATTACTAATGTCTTCCTGGTCCCCAGATTTAAATATTGGGGTAACTCTGGCATATTTTAAACACTCCGGGAAAATTCCGCTTTCAAAGCTCCTGTTTATGATGTGTGTAAGAGGGCCAGAAATAAAGCTAGGCACCGTTTTAAGCATGGCCACTTGAATTCCATCTTGACCCGGGGCCGAATCGTCCTTGAGGTCACTTAATATTTGACAGACTTCTTTGATATCGACTGGAGTGAATTCAAAATTAAATGAAGTTTGGCTATTGGCTCGTACATTAAAATTATCAGCTAGAGCGGACTCAGTTGTTTTAAGGTTTGACAATATATTTACGGCCAGGTTTTGTCCAATGTTACTAAAAAAGTCGTTTGTGTAATTGAGAATTTCTGCAGGATGTTCCTCTACGTGTTTTATATCCCCTTTAATATTGATAGATGTTATTTTGTGACGCTGAGTTTTACCATATGCAATTTCTTTTATAATACTCCAAGTTTTTTTTTGATCGCCATTTACTTCTTTAATAACTTCTTTATAGTAATTTGTTTTCGTTTTCTCGATTATTTTTTTTCATATATTACGATAGCTTTTATAATGATTTTTCAACTGAATATCATTTGGACTTTCTCTGGTTTTCCTATGAAGTCTGTCGCGTTTCTTAATACATGAAACAAGACCGTCTGTGATCCATGGTTTAATTTTTATCTGGGATCTGCTTATTTTAATGACTTTCTCAGTCGTTGCGCATTTTATTCCTTCAGTAATTAGACCTAGGAAATTGCGAGTTGCCTTATTTGGATCAGATTCATGGATTATTAGTTCCCAATCAATTGATTTTATATTTTCTACGAACATATTCTTATCTGTAATACGTTTTGTAATATATCTGGGCGGTTTTTTTCTAATTTGTTTTGATATGCAGATTCCGGTGGCATAGTGATCTGTAATAGAACACTGAAGTACAAATGGTCTCATCTCATATTTAGATTTAACCATGAAGTGGTCTAAGCAACTTTGACGATCTCCGTCAACTCTCGTGGGCTTGTCAATTGCTACACCTAGGCCATAATGAGCCAATAAATTTAAATAATCGTCTGTTTGTTTGTCGTTTTCACTTAGTATATTAATATTGAGATCCCCGATAATTAAAACATTTAAATCCCTGCTATATTTTTGTAATAATTTATCTAAAGATTGCAAAAAAACCGTAATGTTTGGTTTACTAGGGGATCTATATATTGCTAAAATATTAATATCGTTTTCTAACAGAAGATGAAGGCAATTTGCGTCATCGATATTACTTTCTGTGACTACTACCCGTAATTCAGTTTTAACATTACGACTACACCGTCGTTTTGTCGCTGTACTAGGTTCGTGTTGTAACATACAAACCCATCTATAGTCTTTGGCACACGCATATCGTTGATCCAGCATTCTGTTAGTATTAGGACATCCAACGAATTATCGAACTGGTCTATAAGAATTAGGAGATCAGCAAAGTTTCTGTTAATACTACGGATATTCATAGATAAAATATTCAGAGACTTTTGTTGGTTTAAATGTTGTTTGCATTGATTTGGGCAATCGAACTCAATGCAATTAAACCGAGAAAAACGATTAATTGAATCGCATATATCAGTCATATTGAAGAAAGTACCAGGCGAATAGGTTCTCGATGCATTGCAAAAAGTAGGGAGGAAATTTGTAGCTTATTTTTACACAAGAGCTCATTTGACAACTGACAACATAGTAGGCGGAAATGAATTCTGGGTGATAAAACTCAAATCTAATTTAATTAATTAAACAATTATAATTTAATATATATTTGTATGCAGAATTGAAGTTCTAACTATTTTTTAACATTAAAGATTAAGAGAAATAATCTATATTGATTACTTTGTTCATGAAAACAAATATTTAACAACTGAACTTTGACCGCGTTTTTCTCAAAACGTCTTTTTTAAGTTACTGTGTTTTCATTTACGACGGCAGAATTGACAGCTAAATACCGCTCTTGAACGTGTCAAAATAATTGGGTTTGGTACTTAGTAAGTCTCGTTTCTACTCTTTACTGAACATCTAGAATTTAAGTACTAGATTGTCAAACTATAAATATAAATAATCAATTTGGCTTCTATTTAGAAGCCTAATATTTGAAGTAGTTAGTAATTCGAAAAGATACGTAGTGAAATTATTTATCGTAATATTCAAATTGTCAGTAAATGTTAAATAATCGAATTAAAGCTCTACTTTTTTAAGTAATTTAAATGGGCACAATATTTGAAAAATCATGGACCTCTTAAGTCTCCTTGAGCATTTTCAGACGGAATTCTGTATATGTGTCTGATTGTGTGTCTGTATGTTTGTTTGTGTGTATTACTCTATGATATAGGCCCAAACACTTGATCCGAATTAGCTAAAACTTCGTAGATAATATCTGGTTGTTATCCTTAACGTTAGGCAGAGGGTGGTATTTTAGAAAGGGCTGGTAAGGGCTGGACAACCAAGTATGGATAAAGCTAGGATTTAGAAAAGGGGAGCCTTGAAACACCATTTATTCCTGGTATTCTTTGGAAACTCTGCTTATGGGTAGCTAACCAAGATGCAAGTCGTGTAGGTTATTTTTTAATTCCGCCGTATTTCGTAAATTACTAAATCATATTGGACAACAGTCATTTTAATACCACGGAAATATTACTACAAATATACTGCGTTTGCGATCATCATCACTTGATCCAGTCACTATCATGGGGGGGGGGGGGGGGGGAGGGAGTTGTCTGCTTGCCGGAAAAGTCTTGAGGTGACGCAACCGATTTTTTAGGATGTTGCTTTTTATATCAGGGAATCATGTAATTTATCAATCAATTACGTCTAATTAACCTGGCTCCCTGGTATAAAACTACAAAATTAGGTATTTTTGGTAAATAATAAAAAAAAAAAGCACATTTACTGCGGTTTTCAAACCCCTCCCAGCCCATGACGCGATGCTTGATCGTCTAGAGAGCCCCTTAGGATACATAATCGTATTTATTTATTTATTTTATTTATTTATTTACATATACATATACATTCAAATTCATGAGCACAACAGAAAATGAAATGACAATTTAGACAATGCCGTCGTATGCTTTTAAAGTTATATACACATGATACATCTGTCTGAGCCCAGGTTACATAGCGCATACATTAAACGCAAATGATAATCTATCTATTATGCTAAGCAAAGAGCAGCCGAGCCCGCCTTGCTAGGCACCCCTGTGTTAAGGCGAGCTCACTTCGGAAGTCACACTAGAGTGGCACGGTTGTTCCAAGGAAAGATCTAAATATATATATAGTTTTTAAAATTATTTCTATTTTAATTTATAATCATTATTATTATTATTATTTTTTATTTTATTATTTAGTTATTTTTCTATTTTTTTAACCGCAGAATAGAATCTACAAGCGCGAATCCCCTCTTTTGCAATATAGATGTGATTGTCGCATCGTATTCATACGGAAAGTAGTCATTTTGGAAAGTAGCCATTTAATACCACGGAAATGCAACAAAAATACTACATTTGCGATCATAATCACTTGACATAATCGCTGTCGGGGGGGGGGGGGGGTAGTTTAAGGGGGAGGGTAGGAGGGTAGTTGGGGTGGGGGCTAGGTGGCCTGTCTGCCTACGTGCCGGGAAATTCAACCATTTTTTGTGTCACGGACAGAGCGAGGTATCAAGTTGTGTTGCTAACACTCACGCGATACGGCCTAAATATTTGATCACATATATTGTTCTTGCGGTAATATATAATGTAGGTACTTAAGTAAATACTTAATAACTGGAATGGATGGAACGTAGTATGTAGAATAAATGGAATTAGGAAGAGAGAGGAATTTATGACACACCAGGCGTACCCAATGTCAAGCTCTCCTACTCGGTAAGTATTCCACTATCGCGGTTGTTTGACATTGTAAATAGGATAGAAAAAGAATTTACCGCGTGAAATTTGTAGCCCCCGACATTTCGGTGACGTTGCAGCCGCCGTTGTCCAGGGTAGACTGAAGAGCTGTCAATCCGTTGTTTTGCGGCTAGGCCGCATACCGCTTCCGCTACTGCGTAGGTTATAACGGTGGTGGGGGCCGGGCACGGAGCGCGCGAATTTTGAAAATCTGTCTTGCACACAATACTCACTGTATCCTGTCTTACGTCTTTGCGTTCGGCGTTCAGCGGCGGAAACATGAGTTTGTAGCCGTCGTCTCTATTGAAGCTCGGGGTTCTTCTTATTTCAATGGCTTCCCGGATCATGCGAGGAAAGTAGAATTGTTCCTTGGATAGAACAATGGGATTTTGAAACTGCATCCAGTGGTTACTTCCGCTATCCAATATATGTTCGCAGATCGCCGATTTTTCGCGCTGAACGTTTTTAACAGCTTTGATGTGTTCTGTCAGTCGCGTTGCTATGGGCCATTTCGTTTGTCCAACGTAGGCTAGACCGCAACTGCATTCGACTTTATACACACCCGGGGTTTGCAGTGGTATAACATCCTTTACAGGCCTCAAAAATCGAGCTACATTTTGGGTCGGTTTGAAGATCGTTTTTATATCGAATCTGTTTAGCATCTTACTTATTCGATCTGTCACGCCCTTGACTTATGGTAAGAATGCTCTTGATCTACTCGGTTTCTGAGTTCCGTTTGTATTAGATCGTGTGCGTGTCTCGTGATATTTTCCGTATCCATTTTTCCTAAAGACATCATTGACATGTTCCATCTCCCTCGGAAAATGCTCAGCGTCGCATAGATCGCGTGCTCGATTCACGAGCGACGTTTGAACTGAACGTAGATGGTAGGGATGATGGTGTGAGCTTGCATGCAAATATCTGTCCGTATGTGTGGGCTTCCAAAACAACGGATTGACAGCTCTTCAGTCTACCCTGGACAACGGCGGCTGCAACGTCACCGAATCGTCGGGTGCTACAAATTTCACGTGGTAAATTCGTTTTCTATCCTATTCCACATTTGATCCTAATCTTTACTCATCACAATTTGTTTTGCAATTACGTCGGTTATGTATATACAGGATGCGAAAAAAACTTTAATGGGACTGAAGAAAGCAACACGACAACGGACGCGGGTGATACACTGGCGCGTGAGGATCTGCTGGACGTAAAGCACTCAGTGTTTCGGCCGTGTTCTTTTTATTCCGACTCGCGTAAAAAAGGGGATGAGCGACCCACCTCGTCGTAATCCCGTGCAACTTTTTCTCCCTAGTATATAAATTTTCAAGAGCGGTTTTCCGCGCCGCACAGTGCGTCGTTTAAGGCGACATAAGAACTGAGAAATAATCTGAAATAGGCGGACACGCGAAGAAATAGGTTTGACCAATAAAAATCCAGGGTTGATGAAGCGTCAGGCACAGATTCTACGTGCGTACGCGCCGGCGAGGGGGCGGAAACTGAACGTTCGATCGCAGCGTTTACACAAAACTGTCTCTGCGCAGTGGTGGTATAAGGGTGTTAATGGTAAAACATATTTCGCGTAACACTCAGAGCGCTCTCACGTTTTATTTAATTGTAATCAATTTAGAGTCTAAATAAAAAAGATGTGGCTAAGAGCCATCCACTGCCGCCGGATACTCAAGTAAACTGATGGAATTTTTCTCAGATTATTTGGAGGTCCGCCAGCAATTCTTTAAATTTGGCGATTTCGATTCCAAACTATACAACACTCAATCGGGGGTTAGCCAAGGATCAAACTTTGGCCTTTGTTATTCTACTTACTTTTTAATAATATTAGTAAAATTGTCACATCAGCACGTTGTCTAATGTTTGCTGATGACGTCAAATTATTTTTATCTACTGGAAGTGCTGAGGCCTGTGAGCACTTCCAACGTGATATTAATGCAGTTTATGCATGAAGCCAAGCTCGTAGCCTTCACTTCAATATTAACAAATTGTTCAGTGATGGCATACACAAGATCGCCTGCTCATCTGATGTATGATTACTCCATCGCTGGATGTATACTTCCCAAAGTGACAGAAGTCAAGGACTTGTGAGTTTTTTTCGACCCCCAGTTAAACTTTATGGAACACATTAGGCAACTATCCACAACTTCTTTCAAGCTTCTAGGGTTTGTGATACGGTAATCCAAACACTTCAATAATATCCGGGTTATGCACACGTTGTACAACTCGATTATTACAAGTCGCATGGAAACGAATGCAGCTATTTAGAATCCTCATAAAGATACCTATACCCTCATGCTGGACATGGTACAGAAGTGTTTTTTGAGATTTTTGTACTTCAAGCAGTACGGATATTATCAATTTTTGTATCCGACTGTATTTATCACAGGCATGGTTGGCTATAATTCTCTCTATCCCAGAGGAGATATGTTGATCATGTCCTATGTTTTGAATCTAATTCGTGGTAAAAGTATATTATATATAATAAGTATAACCCTAGCTTACTAGCCAAGGTGAGTCTTTTCATATCAAATAATTATCTTCGTGCTCGATTGCACCATCATTTCGCGGAGCCGTTCTTGCGCACTAACCTTACGAGGTGGAACTTGTTGGCGCATGCTTTGCGGCGCCTAAATGAAATTCATTCGATTGCACCAGATTTTGATATTTTAAGCGCCAACCCTCACTCGTTTAAATTTCAGGCTATTCATTATTTATTCTTATATGATAGCTAGTATTCTAAGTGTCATTCTATTTGTATACTTACTGTGATATTTTTATTAATTTTACTTTTCAATGCCTTGGTTTTACTGTAATGTTAAGTTGCAATAAGCGAATAATAAACAAATAAATAAAATCACCATATTTTCTCGATGCCATTCTCGAGCACTAACTTCACGAGGTGGAACTTGTTGACGCGTGCTTTGCGGCGCTTGAATGAAATTCACTCGATGGCACCAGGTTTGATATATTTACCGCCAAACCTCATTCGTTTAAATTGCAGACTATCAATTATTTATTCTTATATGATTGCTATTATTATAAGTGATATTCTATTTGTATAATTACGAGGATATCTTTATTAATTTTACTTTTCAATGCATTGGTTTTACTGCAATTTTAATTAGTATTAAGCGAATAAACAAATAAATAATAGAAATAAATCAATCGAATCTCTATCTATGTATTATAAATACTATTTGCAGGATTGGAAAGATATGAAAAAATATATAAATAAGTAGGTAGTAAACGGAGTGGGGGGCTTGTTTCCAGTCCTTGATGTCACCTAGATCTATAAGATCTTTTGTAACTACCCACTATGTGATTAGGTCAGTGGACAGCTAGTAGCTCAGTACTGCTTACCAGTCCAAGTAGATCACTGACCTTCAAGTTGGGCAGATCGCTAGGTTCGAGAAAGGCTCGTCCCAGTAAACTGTGAGTTTTAGCGGCGAGGCCTGGGCAGCAACTAACGATGTGTATGCTGTCTTCAGGTTCTTCGCCACATATTCGGCATTCCTTGCTCTCGGTCAACCCAAGGTGATATAGTATATATAAATAAGTGTGTAAATTAAAAAAATGTTCAATGGTTAGGTAATAACCCTTCTATTTTACTTTTCTGCTAGATTGGGAAAAGGCCACTGTGCGGGCATGCCGTGCGCCGACCGTGGGGTGCGTCGTGATACCTACTAATTTATAGAAATGTCACGGACACGTATACATACAGGAAAAACGTAAGAGGAACATATTACGTGACTTTATAACGACGTGAAAAAGTACGCAGGGCAGAGATGATACCAGAGGCGATTGTCATTTGCATTGTCAGTAAATGGGACTTGAGTTATACAATATTATTACTAGAGGAGCGCCTTTCGTCAGATTTGAAGTCAGTATCACCTGTGAAACTACTTAGGAGAGGATTACATGTAGTAAAGTCATGTTAAATGTGATGTTTTGAGTGGGTTACCAAGGGTAATTAATGATATCGATCGCGGTAAATATATATTCCGTACTCTTCCTACAAACCGGTACTACACTTATCCGGCCCTGCCAGTAATCCAGAGTTTTGTATACACGCATCTAGTAAGCTCGGTAATTTAGAGCGTGAATTGGAGACAAGTGACTGCTGGTCGCGAGGTATGTGTATGACCACTGTGCCCGATATATGCGTATACTTTGTCTGCCTTACACCAGTCTGTTCCATATTGTGCTAGCTCGCTGACGTTCTATATTTCATCAGTGTAATTTTGTGTGTTTGCAGTGCTATGAGTTTTTAGTTGCAGTGTTTGTTTGTTTGTTTGTTTATACTCTTTATTGTGAAAATTTCACAATGGGCGGGTATATTGTCATATGACAATCTCTTACAACCAACCCTACTATGACGTGTTATATGTATGTGTGCGTGTAACATGTCTGTAAGTGTGTGTCTTGTTATTGCATTCGATCGACAGAATTGAAAATGCAATTTCGTTAATTTGATCCCAACGAAAAATGGTGACCTAGCCGGGAATCGAACCCGGGACCTTACAATGTAAGATCAGGTGACCTAACCACTATGCCACTGGGCAGTGCTATGAGTTATACACGTATTTACAGTGTATACGTAGACATGAAAAATTATCGCTTGTGGATAAAAACAAGGTTTTAAAACGGTTTAAAAAGGTGTAATGTTAGTAACTTAATTTCATTAAGAATATGTAGTTGGTCGTCTATAATCTACTATATACGGAAGAACAGTGACAAGATAAAGACTTTCTTTAAAAAAAGTTTTGTTAATTCTTCAATTGCGTGTAAGCACTAACAACTCCAGAGTGCATGCGCTGCAACTCCAGAGAGAATTATTTTTAGGTTTTCAAAATTACTGCTATGAATTTGTCAAAAAAAACTCAATGTGAACAAATACAAATTATTTAGGAGTATGTCATTTACGAGAAATGTTATGCCTATTTATCTTACCAAATTTCGGATAAAACCCTTCAGCGAGTAGAAGCTTTCAAACACCTAGGAGTAACTTTATCTACGTAGTTAAATTTTAATTTATAAGTGATCTTGCACTTAAAATCCTCAAAAAATAATGGAGCGGGCTCAGTCACGCGACTGAGCCATAGTGTTCGTATTTACGTGAAACCTCAGGATCTCCGATTCCTTTGGGAATTTTTAGGCTTATTCAGCGGGGTAGCGTGCCTTGGCGGGGCCCCGTATAAAAATTTGTTTGGGGGCCCTTAGGAAGGGTAAAGATTTCTCACAAATGAAAAAAATAGTTTGCATAAAATTAAAATGAAATATTTATTTGTCATAATTATCTATCTGTCACTTTTTCCAAAATTTTTTAATAAAAATTTAATATACACTCTCCTTGCCTTTTTATCGGCAAACTGATTTATTAAATCATTTATAGCTGAAGTTTTTGCCTTTATGGACAATAGTGACAGGTCTGACAGGCGTTCATGTCCCATCGAAGTTCTTAGGTATTTTTTTTATCAGTTTTAATTTTGAAAAACTTCTTTCAACAGTTGCAGTTGTAACTGAAAGTGCTAAGAATAAATAGCATGCTGTTATTACCTCCGGAAAACTGGATGCAAGATTATTGAATTTTATCAGCAATAATTCAATGAGTCCCTTATTGGAATGATTTTTTTGAATTTCAGATTTTAAGCATGTTTTTAAAACCGTTAATTGGTCATAAAGAACAACTGAGATGTCTTTACTGCATTTAGCCGACAGTTTTCCGGAAGCATTTATTATCTCTTCGTTTGAAGAAGACAGGAGTTTCTCCAGTTGTAATATTTCGAACATACTACTCAGGTCGCCAGGTCAGGTCAGGTCAGGTTGGGGGCCCCCGTGGCCCGGGGGCCCAGTATAATTGATACGGCAGATACGGCGGTAGCTACGCGCATGGGATTATTGTATCCCTGTCAATGCAGTTCTTTCTCTGACTGGCGTTTTCTTTAAATCCGAGTATATTTAATAATCATATAAGACGATATCCTAAGTTATTTTCTGATTTCCGAACTATATTTTTTTTGCCATTTTGTTAACTATTTTAATTTTATCTCTTTAGATCCTAGGTAGTGCTCCACAGAGATACATGATCAACGACCTAGCTAAACGCATTTCTACACAATGCTAATTTGTGACAATAACGCTCATGCCCCTTCACCCGCGCAATGACGACAGGAAAACTAAATCCTACGCGACAATCACTTACGATCATGATCTATCCATTGTAAGCTAAACTATTGCTTACGCATCATTAGTCTTTTAGGTATTAGAGTACCTATATAAGTAGATACCTTGGCTGTATTGTGATGAATCAAGAGAACATAGAAGAAATTAGATGTCGCATCGAACAAGCTAAAGCTGTGTTTATCAAAATGAGCCAACTCTTCTGCAACCGTAGTCTCAAACTCTCCACTAGATGCCGTCTGGTGCGGTGTTACATATTTTCAGTCCTCCTGGACGGAGAAGAAGCATGGACTTTAACCCAGACTTTGTGCAAAAGGTAAGAAGCTTTCGAAATGTGGATTTACAGGAGAATACTGAAAATATATTGGACGGATAGTCACAAATGATACAGTGCTGCAAAGAATGCACAAAAGTTTGGAATTACTGAAGACCATAAAGAGAAGGAAATTACAATACATGGGCCACATAATGCATGGTAACAAATACCACTTTCTCCAATTAATCCTGCAAGGAAATATAAAAGGCCGCCGAAGACCTGGCCGAAGAAAAACCCACTGGCTACAATACCTCGTTAAATGGTTCAACTAAAGAACCATCGAATTGTTCCGCGCCGCAACATCACGGGCTCAAGTGGATATAATTGCCGCCGACCTCCGATAAGAGATGGCACTTTAAGAAGAAGAAGGTATTAGAGATTCAAATCTAATTATGTTTTATCACAAGAGAAAGTTCGAATGGTCACCACGTTAACGAACGAGGTTTTCACGTTAAAACCATGGTGAATATCATTCGTGTCCTTATCTATCCGTACCTACATACTAAAGTACCTCATACCTCTTTGGTGTCTAACGATTCCTTGCAGATTGGTTAGGATGACCTGTTTGTCATGTTTGGGTTGTTACAACTCAACCGGAAAAGACTCTGTGAACACTGTCGCGGCTGTATCGTGGACAGGTGGTATCGGATCTTCTGGGGAACGCCTTGGGCGACACTGAGGGTTTGCGACAGTGCGGTGTTAGCCAATCGACTGTGCTGTACAGCGAATAACCGGGAGTGGGCCTGGAAACGGTCTGATACATTTCCTAAGCAGTGAAGATGGTTGTTGACCTGATACCAACTATTATTGAAACTACCCGTCGGCCATCCGATCCCGTGTGAGATTGACTGGCAAAGGGTGCCACGGTCCGCGATAAATTTGAACTAAATTACAGCTTACATTAGGCGGAAGCCGCGAAAGTAAATTTGATCCGCGACCAGATTTGAATCCGGTTAAATTTGGTAGTGAAGGCGTGAGGTCGGCCCGCTGTGTCACTTTCCGGTGGCTCGCGCTTTCACGGGCTCGAGCTAGACTTTTCCTTTACGTTCACTCAATTAGAGATAGAAGTAGCTGATGTCGTTAAAACTCCCTGGGGTGACGGGCTCGCCTGTTATATTGACACCCCTAGTTTAACTTGTTGGATGTTGGACGTCTTATTAGGTACATGATATTCAACATAAAAACTTAGACATAAGTAGGTATAAAGAATGAGGGGTTTTCAATTATTAATTTAATGGCTGTAACCATTTTTTTTTAAATTTTGAATTTTTTATTTTAAAATATCAGTTTATTGAACGTTATGACGACATTCTGTTACGAATCGTATGTAGGTATTAAAGATATTTTTATTTTTGAAATAGATTCCTCAAGATGATTATGATTGCTTTAAATTGTCTAACTGAAAACAGGCGGCAGCCTAGTTAGGTTGGTTTGACTAGTGTAAATTTTATTGAATAATTTGAATATTCTTAGTTATGCTTAGTTTGAACATTTTGTGAAGGGAATGTTTTGTGAACGCGCATTTTTTTTTGAGGTAAAGACGAGAATGCCAATTTTTCTTGTCTGCTTGTCGGGAAACTCTTAGGGAGAGACAACCGATTTTTCAGGATACCATAACACGCTCCGTTTGTCGCGGTTGGGTTGTTAAGACGGCGTCATTTTCCTCGGTTCAAAGTCGCCTGTACACTAATGTCGCCGTTACTTTATGTTTTACTGTCAAAAATGCGGAATGCACGTAATTTAACGATGATTTCATACATTCGGCAGTAAAACGGCGGAGACGAGACGTATCTCGTACTAACGCAAGGCTCGGTCCACTGCGGCGCAACCGCCCTACTTGTAATGTTTATTGCGAGTTGGGTAGTTTTATTACATGGCCGGACATGAGGAAAAGTTTTTTAATTTATTTGGCTCGGGGACGTTGCGATATCAACGAGACCGAGGAGTTTAAATTCGGCCTTGATATTATGCGGTCATTTTGTGGCGGAAACCGTCTTAGGAAGATATATGCGAGGTAGCCAAAGTAATGAGATGGAGCTATTGATGTAATCCGAGCGAAAAGCTTATAATAATTATATTCAAGTGAAGATAATTTGTACTAGAATTTAAAGGGAACACGTAGTGTGATCGCCTAAAAAAATGTCATTTTTGGTATTTTTTAAAAGAAAAGTTTTGTATCGAATGTTTAAAAAAAAATCAGGATACATTTGTGCAAAAATAATCTTTACATAGTATTATTTAAATGTTTCTTTTACATATAAATAAAAAAAGGTCACTTAAAAAATTGTGGAAAAAATAAAATTCAACAAAATCGCAGAGTTTCAAATGTTTTACTGTATATTTTTTTTCCTCACAATCCTAGGCTATTGTTTGCAGATTTTGAGCGAAATTTTAAACTTTTCTTGGTTTTTTTTCACAAATTCTGGGTCATTGTTTGCCGATTTTTGAGCGACATCCGCTCTCGGAAGTGTCAAAATAATTGGGGTAGGTAGTAAGTCTCGTTACTACTCTTTACTGAGCATACATAGGTAGTCAAGAATTAACTGCAAGATTGTCAAACTATAAATATAAATAATCAAAATAGAAGCCTAATATTTGAAGTAGTTAGTAATTTGATAACATACGTAGTAAAATTATTCATCGTAATATTCAAATTGTCAGTAAAATTTTAATAAAATTAAAGCTACGTTATGCATTTCAAACTAAAAGTACAGATATATGATCATATAAAATAATCAGACAATAATGCTTTACTTTTTAAAGTAATTTAAATGGGCACAATATTTGAAAAATCATGGCCCTCAAATTCGGCCCGATTATAGAAAGGGTGGCCTATCATCATCTCCTTGATGTTTTTTTTTAATGTTATCTCCTCCAGCTGTTTAAATTTTGTAGAGAGTAGATTATAGAATTTAATGCTAAGGTACAAGTAGCTTTTCTGTACTTTTGCCAGTCGTATTCGGGGTAAGCATAAAAGGGAGCTACCGCGGGTATGATGCGAGCGAATGTCTGCATTAATTGCAGTTTCTGCGAGGTGCTGTCTAGCATACATTAAATACTGGTATGGTATTCTCGCATGGTATTTGGCTGTCGTTTCTCAACATAAAAAACGAGCTCTAAAGCAAGCTCCATTAATTGGAGACGGTACTCTACGATGCTGAAGATCGATTAAAATGTTCAGCGTAATCAGTAATCAAGTCACATTCTGAGAAGGACAATACTTGGGTTAAGCCGCCCGATTCATGAATATGCACAAGTCGAAGGAATATTTCGCCGGTCGCACCGAAGTCGCGAGACAAAGCTCTTTGATTAGTGCGCATTTAGTCGAGAATTCTGCCACCTTCTGTCGCACGGTACGTCGCAACGCTCCCACCACCAATTTCAACAGACGGCACATTTGCATTTTCAGTATCGATGGATGTATTTAAAATTATAATTTCACAGTACAGTATTGATTGTAGGTACCTACAATGGCAATGTAGGTACCTACTTCAATAGGTACCTACTTCAACCAGTGAGGTTATTTTGAATAAGCTGGAGCGTCTGCAAAATATCTTACTCAGGTATGTTTTTAATTTGCGAAAGTTCGACCACGTTAGCTGCTTTCGTGAGCAACTTCATTGGCTTCCTATTCGCAATCGAAGAAATTTTCATACGTTGTCGCTACTCTACAACATACTCAATAACCCCACTTCACCCTCCTATCTAAAGGAAAATTTCCACCCTTTGGGAGGCCACGGTCTTCCACTTCGATCAAGCCGGGATAACACACTCGCTATTCCGATACATCATTCTTCTGTTTACACGCACTCTTTTACAGTCCATTCTGCTCGTTTATGGAATCAGCTCCCTCACTCTATCAGGCATGCACCTTCGCTGCATACTTTAAAAAAATTGTTGAAGAAACATCTATTTTTAGACAGCCACTAACCAAATACCTCACCTTGTCCTCTCCTTTATCCTACCCTGGGCAACCTTAGCATAAGTTACTGACATGTATCTGTATAAGTTTATTTTAAATTTAACTTTACTACTTCTTTGTGTATTGTACGGTGAAAATTAGGAATTATTTTATCAAATGGTTGACTGTAAGATATCGCTATAGCGATAAGTCCGCCATTTGTGCATAAATTGTCTTTTTTATAAAACCAGCGTAATATTCATTAGTTATGTTTTTATAGCACAAAGTTATTCTATTGCCAATGAGTACAAATAATAATATCAGTACTGTGTAACGTCCCGCTCGGGACGATCGCCTACCTACGCAAAATGTCTAATGGGCAGTTAAAAAAATCATATTCAATGCGATCATTTAATAGTTTTTTTTATTGATCCGTATAGTGGTCTATAACTTAAGGACGTTTTTCTCAAGGCCGTCGATTCACGCCGATTTCACGTTCGAAACGGTACGGGCGAATTTTTAATTCCCAAATTAAAGGGTTAACAAAACCGATCGCCGGTAATATAACTCTCATTAGATATTAAATTAGGCCATTTCCGTAATAGGTATGAGGATTGAAAAAAAACATATAAATAGGGATTTAGGTAATAGCGTAGAATAAAGTTTCCAAAGCTTATTCAGTTGGTATTTTTGACCGTTTTAATAAAATGGGGCTAAAGAGTTAGATGTTTGATCATACACGGAAATTGGGAAGGCTACAGAAGAATTCAATATACATTTGAAATTATTACACATATCCTCGTTTAAAACGACGTTATCAATTTATTCAATTATATATTACTAATAAATACATGTACGTAAATGCAAATGTATGTAAATAATACAAGTAGGTAAATGTATATATTTATATAGAAATGAGAATATTATATGTATAAAGTTAAATATTATATAAACAAGTAAAATATTACCATAGTTCTATAATTGCAGTATAAAATTACGTGGTCATTTTAATTTAAAAGAAAAGAATCTACCCTAGTACGGGCATTAACCTAGTTGGGTAGTTTTTAACCCGTAAGTGCTCAAGTTTTTTTTTGACAAACCAGCAGTTTTTTTGTATTATTATAGGCCAAACCATCAACAAGAAATGTGTTTTATAAAAATTGTTGATGATGAATGCAGGATTTTGGAAATTTTGACCGCCCCATTTTTGGGGCGCTAAGCACGGCCCGCCACGCGAAATATACTTTCCGAGTTTGTTCTGTTCTGGTTATACTAGAGGGTTAGGTAAATAATTTTACTCATTTGCAGAATTTTATTCAACATTTATGTATTTACTCTTTACTTGACAACATAAAACATATTACAATGAACATAAAAAATGTCATTTTATAAATGAAAAGTTTCGAAACAGTTCGAATGGCAACCGACATTACATTTTCGACATTTTTTTTAGTATTTATATGGAATTGGCCACAACGTATCTGAGTATCGCTGGAAATAATAATGTGATCAACCCCATCCAGACGAACCTCATCTGGAATCCTCCTTTTTCGTGGAGCTGGCTTTAGTGGGTGGCCTATAGAGCAAATCGATGCTTACTTTCGCAGATACGTTGTGACCACTGTCCCGATGAAAGTTAAAAAATCAAGATGAGCCTTTTCTTGCCCAGCTGGTGAAAGTCTGTACAACTGAAATGCGTTGTTCATCGATGCATTCAAAGGCCACATCAAAAGTTGCCAGTACCATTTTTTTATTGATGCTGATACGATAGCAGCCTATATTTTGATCTAGGCGATCAACCCCGCCCATGTATTTATTGTACACATGCATGTATACACAGACAGGCTGTTGAATAGACACTTTCTTCTTTTTGCTGCTTGACCAACGCTGAGCAGATTCCATGGGTGTAACACCTTCACAAGTTGATGCCAGTCACGCCTGATTTTTCATGTGTAAGTTGATGGTAGCTACCGCATTTTTCTTTTTTCATTATTGGCACTGCCCTCAACGGTGCATTTTCTACTCGATTGGCTCGAATTGTACCAGTCCCTTGATGGCCAGATTCCTTCAAAGCTGTAAGCAATCTATAAGACGTAAAAAAATATTCATGTAAACGTGCACTGTAAAACCTGCAGGTAATTCGGCAACCAAGGTCGTAACAACAGATCCTCCAACACCTAGATCAGGATTAGTATTGCCTGTGCTAGCCCCTTGATAAGGTATGCTTTGCATAAGGTATCCCAGGCGTGTAGCCATACACCAACATTTGAATCCGAAACGACTGACTCCGAACGAAACGAATCCGAATCGAATCCGAATGATCGACTTGCCATGAATGTGCTGTTTTGTACTATGATGTCCATAATATGGGATCATCGATTCGTCATGCTAACTTCACTGTACTGAGGCCAATACTTCAACCATTTTTGGTTCAGTTTATACCATAAAGGTTCCACTTTAGTGAACTTATCTTCAACGTCTAATGCTGCGTTATCACAAACATGTATAAATCGAAGTATATGTTCAAATCTTGACCGTGATATGGCATTAGATACGCCAGGATGGTAAGTGTTAATTCCGGTAGCCCAGTACATACGATTTCTAGCCTGAACGTTATATCCACTCAGCAAAAATATTGCAAGTACAGGGAGGATCTCTTCTTTTGTAACGCCAAGCCTTTTTCCTTCAAAAATAGCATACTTATTCGAATTTTCAACAAACAAATCAATAATTTCTTCGTCGTAGAATAATTCAAACCATGCCACAAGTTTGAATAAAATATAACATGTAAGGTATAAATATAACATGTAATACAATAAAGTAAGCATAACATAACATGTTATAAACACTGTAAATAAGTCAAGAATGCCTAATACATGAAGTTTGAAATTGACATGGGAGCTCGTGCTCACCGCCCCAATAATGGGGCGTTGCAAAAAATAGCTCGATAAACCTATGCTTCAAAGATCTAATTGATTTTAATTATGAAAAACTCATTGATAATAAATAAAACAATAAAATAAACCACCTTACATAGATCTACTAATAAATTATTTGATAAAAAATTACGATTTATTGCGCGACATCATAACTTTCAATAATTACACTTTTTATCTATTGAAATGACAAATGAAATGTTGCCAAGTCCTCTTGTTTTTTTGTAACGTGTGTTGCCCGTATTGTAAATAAGCGATATAATTGTTTTTAAAAATAAATAAATGATTTTTGAATATCAAAAATGGTAAAATATGAAACGTTTTAAAATTGGGGCAGTGAGCACATACGGGTTAAGGCATAATTTTTGTACTACTTTCTCTTAAATAAAGCATTATTATTATTATTATTTATTAACAAAATATAAATAATATATTCCATACCTTCATCGTTATTTGATATTACATACAGCTGTTGCGAACATAAGCATTGTTATGTGTCTAAATAAAATAAAATATAAAGATGTCTTTGATGGCTGCTATGTGTAACGATAAAAGTGTATTTATTTGTAGAGGCGCCAGCTACACACGCGAGAAATAGATGATAGACCACATAAACAAATGCAAAGGGCCTCCCTCCGCCTGGGAAGTTACCTTTGTGCGTGGGAGTGGAGCGACGCCAAGGATACCACGGTAGCTCAGTCGTGCTCAGGGGTGGTTAAAATCCTGTATTGACGTCGTCCTAAAGTCGAGAGCATTCAAATTGAATGGACGGTCAAGTACCCTAGTTATGTTTTATTATAAAATGAATTTCGATATATCTTGTGAGAGGACTAAAAGAAGAAGAAGAAGCGATATCAAGTTTAGTGCGCTGCGGCGACGAGATCGAATATTATGATTTACTCACCGCGCCCTCTATCGGTGTACCGACGAGGTACTGCGTCGGCGCGCGTCGATCGCGCCCGCTTGGAGCGCTCGGCCCCGGTCCCGGTCCGCGCTCTTACATAAATCAATGGCTAAATCGTCTAATGTATTTATTGGAAATAATTGCTAGATAATTATATTTAAAAAAAAAGAGAAAATACTATTTGAATCTAGGTACGCTCTAAACCAGCAGATGCTGCTATAATTAAATAATGTACTGCGGTTCTTTTCTCCGCTAAATGATAAAATTAAAATGTATAATTTCAAAGTTCCTTTTATAAAATTATTCTTTATTTATCCCTTGCCCTGAAACATTACCCTGTCCAGTGTTAGTCGGGTACCTACGAGATTGTAGCTCGCTCTGACCCGGCGGTATTTTTAGGTACCGTCTCGATTTCTTTAATTCGCTAAATAATGATTAATTAACCAAAATGAAAGGTTTATTTGACAGAGAAACATATTTTATTTTAATTATAATAAATGAAAGCTAGGCCATAGCATATGGCGAATCCGAGTACATAGTTTGAATTAACAAAATTCTAAAATTAAATTCGTGGAAAATTGAACGTTACAGCCTTTCAATTTTCAGGGCTTAATTCGGCGAAGAGGGATTTTGGACAGGTACTTCGGGTTCTGGAATAGAGAAGGAAGACACTGCTACCCGCGGGAGTTATTGGAAGGTTGCTTCTAGATTTTTTAGCGCCTGCTCCCCGGATGCGATTTTTAAATTTTAAATTATATTTTCCGAAATCGACCTTTAGATGATAGTAGAAAAAATTAGTTGAGGCGAGGAGACGGAAGGCGATGCTCAGACACCGGGAATTATGACTGACCCGACGTACTACCTACTTCTATTTTGACACACTCAAATTACTAAATTTTGATTTTACTTGACTCTAATTATTCACCAACGAAGATATGGCAACGGTAATTTACAGGGGACTTGGCTTTTAAAACAATCTTATTAATTTAAACTATTATTTTTGAAATCTGATTTTATGGGGAGAAGCTAATGGTTACAGATAGTAGGACTTGCCTGTATGAAGGTATGAGATCCGATGAGGGCCTGCCCGATGCGCTGAACTGAGTTTAATTATAGATTTTAGATATTCACAGAATTTAAGTTCTAGACTGTGTTGGCTGGTGTGCAAATGAATAATTAAATGGGCGGTAGTCGGCCCGCTCCGCCAACGGCGGAGCGGCCGGTGTCTTCTCGACCGTCTTGCTCGGTCGTTGCCAGCCAAAAAAAAAAGAAGAAAGATCTCTTTTCTAAGTAAAAATATTCTACCTTACTGATTAAAATTGATTAGGGATGTGCGCGACTTGTCGTCTACATACGGTAAGACGTATCCGCTCGGTGTATCGCGTCTATGGCGCGATGGATAAAGTTAACTGATTAATTATTAAAATGATTTAGGTTAAAGTTTGTATACTATAAAAACTAGGCCCTAACATTGCCGGATAGAGACCTAGTCACCGTCCCCGGTGACCTACATAAGCAATCAATGTTAAAGATATAATGCTACGAGTGTTGTACACTAACCCCTACTTGCTACGATGCGTAGCCGCTAATACAATAAATATTGGTAACAGTAAGAAAAATAAGAATAAGTACGTAACGGTAATGAAGAAATTTGCCCTGTTTGCAAGGGTTGATACAAATCAAGATATTTTAAAAAAATATAAAAAAAAAAAAAAAATAACACCTAAACGAGAGAAGATGATTTTTGACAAAGTATTTTTTGATCCCAAAAAGTGCATAAGAGTTTCTTTGACTGCAGTATATGACGCTTATTCATATCAGGATTGGAGTTAAGAAAGTCAGGAACTGAAAATAGGGAAAGAATTCAGCCGTGAAAGATATCGCCTGTCCGTAACAGGGTTAACATAATTGACGGGTTGATCTTCTCCTGGGGCGTAGCGCGTGGCGTATCGTCTGGTTGCTGCGTCGCTCTCTCGGTGGGGTCGCTGCTTGGAGATCGACGTATGCGCGTCGTAGGGCCTTGGGTAAGACACACAGCGTGTCTCGTGGTGGTCGATTGATGAGCCGTACCTTGGAATTGCGAGAAAAATAGGCGAGCATTAGTAGGTTGCCTAGTTTTCTGATGTTGTGCCGTGGTGATTTTAATCGAGGCAAACTCGAAGAACATGACAAGTGGGCTGCTGCTTTGGAAATTGCGTCACTTTGCTTAGTTTAAAAAAAAAAAGTCCGGTGGAAAATTTTGCAGAGCTTCTATTGTGACAGAAACAGGATGCTACACTAGCTGTTTCGAGTCTGTGTGCACGGAGGAAATTAAATTTATACACGTCGCTTGTTTGAAAAGTCCGGTGCGTTGTGGCTAGCGGGTGTAATAGGGAAGGTGATTTTTCGTGCCTAAATGCCCTGTCCATTCCAGAGAACACTACTTCACTTCACTGGGTACACACTACGCTGATGTTAAAATGGCACTTAAAGCGTCCTTATTTGCATGTTGATGGTAATAGTATATGTGGAGGTTACTTGCGGTCTGGTTTGTGTGACTTCGCATCCTGGTCCACCTGGTTTAGTGATAATGTTCCTATTGATAGGGAACGCTCCTGCGGTCCTCGCCTATCGGATGTCGTCTATCGTGAATGCCGTCCTGGTTGTCATATAGAGATAGGAAAATGTATCTTTACCTCTAGACTGGAGTAGGTATCCTGGTTTCGGATGTCCATACTGGTTGGCTGGCAAAATTATGGTCCGTGGATTTATGGGCTGGATTATTCGGTCGGCATTGCCTTCATTATGGTATCTAGCAGCTTGGCTCGACGTTTGAGGTTTGCTTCCCGCCTTGCCGAATGTCACTGGACTGTCTGGTCGGTTATGACCAATTTTCCAAATATTGTCTGGAACGTGAAAAGTTATGCGGCATCATCTCGTTCGATTTTCTAGTTGAGTTTTTTACTGGAGTACTAGGATGGGTGGTGAGAGAAGGAGAGGCTCTAATATATGTAACCATGTGTGTGTTATCATATCTTCGCTTTACAATTCAGTTCGAAACTTGTTTTTATTCTTTAAGAAAAGTAAATGTATTTTCCGACTTCTTAAATTTCCTATGTGATTGGGGTCAAAAACTGGTGCTTATGTTCTGTCTGTATGCTACATTTTAAGCGGGATAAGAAAGATTGGTACATAACAAAAAAAAACTTAAATTATTATAAATTACAAGTATTGTGAGACGCGTAGGTACACAATGTGGTATATTATTAATCCAACAAGGCATCTTAAAATCTATTCAACATATGATATTATTTTTTAAATTAGGAATATGCAGCTAAACTGTGCTGCCTAACGTGTATACTTACATATTGTAATGTAGTAGTAGAACAAAGAACAAGAAAAATTATTATAAACAATGGCAGTGCTCATACTGTGCAGCCTTACACATGAAATTCCATGGTTGAAAAACAAACAAAAAGAAATAAATAAATTAGAAATGTTGCTACTTTTTGTAGCTACATTCTTTGAAAAAAAATTAGAAGAAAGGAAGGGGAAAGGAAAAAACTAAACTCATTTTTATCTCGGTCTATAAGCATCCATTCCGGCGGGTTATATTTTTGATTATATTCAGGCTTTATTAAATGAACGTATAGATAATTAATCCAACGGGGAACAGAAAAATTAATTGTTTATTAGAATGGTGAAAGGGGTGTAGTAGGTGTGGGAGAGCAGGTGCCAAATGTTTCCGGATAATTTATAAAAACAAAAAAAAATATGAAGGGTTCCGGATTTAAAAAAAAATTATATTAAATTTTAATTTTAAGTTTTGAAATTATGAAATGCATTTGCAAGAATGGTATTTCGGGTAGCGGTGTTTCCTATTGATTTTGTGCCCTGTTAATTACTGGTTGTTTTGATATAGTGTTTTAATATTTGTTTATTTTCTGTATTTATGATGTGTTTTATCGTGAAACCGGCCTTAACTAACGAAAGCAAGACTACCAATAAATGTCTGCTAATACGTTTATTAAAAAAATAATAATAATATATTTTGCATCAATGTGCAGTGTGTAGAAGCGTTCGAGCTTATTTTATCAAATAATTGTTAACATAATGTGAAAGGCGAGATGAAAATTGTAGGCCGGCTCTGTAATTTTGTATTGACCATTTGACGACTTATCTGAAATATACAGAAGCGAATTACGTAATTTTAATTTGCGTGAATTCTGGTCGTATTGGTATTCAAATTTAAAAAAAAAAAATGAAGTTATAAAAAATATTGTATATTTGTGTTTTAAAAAAAAAAATTGAGCGTGTGTGTTTATTGTTTGTTTGTGGACGGGATTAGAACGGCAGTGTGATTTTCTTTTACACGAAATAACCAGTTCTGGATGTTTATAGACCTCGCGGTCTTTCACTCGTGATGGTATGAAGTTAAATTTTAGAGTTCCTCTATGCGTTGTTCCGCAGGCAACTCCCTAACTTCCAGGATTTTTGAGGTCCTTAGTATGTGATGTTTCTATTGCATATAAATTTTGTCAGATGTAAGTTTGTAGTCGTGGTGTTAAATAATAATTTTCAGTATTTGACATAAGTGCTTTCCTTTCGCGCTCATTCGCGCTCCTGTCTTCCCTCCTCATGCGATAGCTTCCTTTCATACCATCCTTTCATACCAAAACCTTTGCCTAGTACCTATTTTAATATTTTGACTTTGGAAATGCATTTGTGACATTTATAAGATAATATTTTACAAATATTTATATCCAATTAAGATCTTTGTTTTTATATTTTAAATGAGTATTCATGGACAAACTAAACGGAGCTTATTATTTATTAGAAAATAACGTTGCGGGAAATCAATGGGGGTTTTTTATCTTACAACGAAGAAATTATGGTATGGAAAATTCCATATCTTGGCAAAAGCCAAGACCGAACAAAGAGCTTTCTGTAGCTTATGACTAATCTACAACGGTTTTTGAAGGGGTTCCTAGTCGCTACTTAGTACTAACGATCTACTTGCCGCGTGATTGTATGTCAAAAAAAATATAAAATAATTGATAGAAAAATATAAAAGTACTTTTACAACAGAGCTGAGCATGTAGATTTTAATTCGACGATGACAGTTGATGCATTAAATACCCGGAACATAATAGTCCCTTGCGTTTTTTACCTTAATGGAAGGATGAACACTAAACCCAGTAAATATATAATAAAAAAAATCCAGAGCTTGTCCGGCGGTGTTTCTCTCGCAAGCGAACGGTTAAGCACCGAACCGTTTTAAAAATCGCATAATTGCGTATAAATATAATTAAGGTAGAGAAATATCTTTGTTCTTTGATTTTTTGCCGCAACGGCCCATGCAAAGGGAAATGTTGTGTTTAAATTGTGTGTAAATGCGCTCGATTTTATCTCTATATTATGATTTATCATACCTACTGCCGTGTACGTTGATCGGTCGGATCTATTTATAAATAATCGCTTAACGCAGGTGTTGTGTAAGTGCGTTTGATTGCATTGACTCGAAATCTTGTTTGTTTTTAAATTTGGGAATGAAAATACATTAATGATATTTATTATATTTTTAAGAATTTGGGGATAAATTTGCCCACATGGTAGGGTACCGAATCCGGCGGCCTTCTTGCCGGATGAGAGTACCTTTCAAAAAAAAAAAAATTTATATTTTATAAAAAATTTTTTTTTGTATAAACTATTTGTACTTGTGTTCGATTTTTTGTTCTGTAGGTACTTTAGACCGTGTGTTCTGTTGTGTAATGTGTTTTGTGTGTGTGAATTTAGCTTATCTGTTGCGCTTTGTTTTGGATTTTGTATCTTGATAAAGTGCGTTAGGTTGTATACAATTAATTGTTTAATTTGTTTGTCTTATATCAAAGGGAATTATAATTTTGAATCTTTGTTTTTTCTGTTGAATAGCTTATTTTATGCCTTATAGACGCAATAGTTAATACCTTTTTGTGTACCTTGTGCGATTTATACCCGGAATCCGCAGTTTCACGATGGAAACCGTGATGCCGCGTTCGACTTCACCTCGGCGACGCCACGCTAGACCATATGTTGTTATAGGGTATTAGTTACTCGCAATGTCCTTAATATGGAAAAGACCCCGCGGTTTTCCGTTCTCGTCGGCTAACTCGTAGGCGACTGGGGATTTTTTTGCAATGACTTTGCACTTTATATACCTAGGGCTGAGTTTGCTACAAAAAAAATCTGCTTTTCTTGACAATGTATGGTTTTTGGCCCAGACCCAATCTCCTGTTTTAAATTCGATGTGTTTTCTTCTAAGGTTGTATCTCGAAGAACTATTTCTGAATGACTCTAACATTCTTTCCTGCACTATGTCATAGGCGTCCGCTAATGACTCTGATCCCTTTGCGAATTCGTGTGGGGTATCGAGTATTATTTTGGCGTTTTTGTCTTTTAAATGTTTGTAAACAGCGGATGATGAAGTGTGTAAGAAAGTTAATCGTATTTATTTAGACGTGGAAGTGTTGATCCTAGTGTGTGTATGTAGGTGAGTGTGTATTTGATTAGAGTGTATTATGAGTTTATTAAATTAAGGTCCCATATGCAACAAGGCAAATTGGAAAGGAAATGAAAAAAAAATTTGATGAAGTTAAATGAAAACAAAAAAAATAAAATAAAAAATTAAAAAAAAGAATAAAATTAAAAAAAAATGTAACACCCTGTAGGGTTGTGAATGTTTGCTAAGTATTTATTATAAGTGTGAATAGAAGTACTAATTGCTGATATCTTTCTGCATAAATATCTTAAGGTTCGTTTGTTGTAACAGTATAACTAGATATGTGTCCAACGTGTCGTCGAAGAAGCAAAATCCCCACGTAATCCTTTGCTGATTCCGAAGTCAAATCCCCAAGACACCTTGGTTATTACTTACGCTTATGGCTGAAAGGCTATTGTACATGTAGTATATTATTAAAAAAAATTAAAATGTAAAGCACTTTTTAAAGCATGAAAAAAAATATTTGTGTTAGTTTTGTAACAACCTGTAAAATAAATTGGCAGTAGGTACGTTGTGTAGAGAAACAATAAAAGAAAAATATAAAAATAACAAAAAGAAAAAAATTTTTGGGCGGGTTGGGTGGGAAATCTTATGGTATCCTATATCTCGGACGATATATGAGAGAAAAACAATAAAACTTAAAATTGTATATAATGTAATGATAACGGTAAATTTAAAACAAAATTGAATCTTGAAAAATATTTATCGGCCCCAGTTGGGCCCAAATTTGTTATTGTTTTCATATGAATTTGTAAAAAAAATGATATAAAAGATGATATGGGCGGGTCGCGGTGGGAAAATACTGTAGTTTATTTTTAAAAAAAATTGCCCCGCGGTGGACGCCAGATTTGTTATGTGTCTAAATAAAATAAAATATAAAGATGTCTTTGATGGCTGCTATGTGTAACGATAAAAGTGTATTTATTTGTAGAGGCGCCAGCTACACACGCGAGAAATAGATGATAGACCACATAAACAAATGCAAAGGGCCTCCCTCCGCCTGGGAAGTTACCTTTGTGCGTGGGAGTGGAGCGACGCCAAGGATACCACGGTAGCTCAGTCGTGCTCAGGGGTGGTTAAAATCCTGTATTGACGTCGTCCTAAAGTCGAGAGCATTCAAATTGAATGGACGGTCAAGTACCCTAGTTATGTTTTATTATAAAATGAATTTCGATATATCTTGTGAGAGGACTAAAAGAAGAAGAAGAAGCGATATCAAGTTTAGTGCGCTGCGGCGACGAGATCGAATATTATGATTTACTCACCGCGCCCTCTATCGGTGTACCGACGAGGTACTGCGTCGGCGCGCGTCGATCGCGCCCGCTTGGAGCGCTCGGCCCCGGTCCCGGTCCGCGCTCTTACATAAATCAATGGCTAAATCGTCTAATGTATTTATTGGAAATAATTGCTAGATAATTATATTTAAAAAAAAAGAGAAAATACTATTTGAATCTAGGTAGGTACGCTCTAAACCAGCAGATGCTGCTATAATTAAATAATGTACTGCGGTTCTTTTCTCCGCTAAATGATAAAATTAAAATGTATAATTTCAAAGTTCCTTTTATAAAATTATTCTTTATTTATCCCTTGCCCTGAAACATTACCCTGTCCAGTGTTAGTCGGGTACCTACGAGATTGTAGCTCGCTCTGACCCGGCGGTATTTTTAGGTACCGTCTCGATTTCTTTAATTCGCTAAATAATGATTAATTAACCAAAATGAAAGGTTTATTTGACAGAGAAACATATTTTATTTTAATTATAATAAATGAAAGCTAGGCCATAGCATATGGCGAATCCGAGTACATAGTTTGAATTAACAAAATTCTAAAATTAAATTCGTGGAAAATTGAACGTTACAGCCTTTCAATTTTCAGGGCTTAATTCGGCGAAGAGGGATTTTGGACAGGTACTTCGGGTTCTGGAATAGAGAAGGAAGACACTGCTACCCGCGGGAGTTATTGGAAGGTTGCTTCTAGATTTTTTAGCGCCTGCTCCCCGGATGCGATTTTTAAATTTTAAATTATATTTTCCGAAATCGACCTTTAGATGATAGTAGAAAAATTAGTTGAGGCGAGGAGACGGAAGGCGATGCTCAGACACCGGGAATTATGACTGACCCGACGTACTACCTACTTCTATTTTGACACACTCAAATTACTAAATTTTGATTTTACTTGACTCTAATTATTCACCAACGAAGATATGGCAACGGTAATTTACAGGGGACTTGGCTTTTAAAACAATCTTATTAATTTAAACTATTATTTTTGAAATCTGATTTTATGGGGAGAAGCTAATGGTTACAGATAGTAGACTTGCCTGTATGAAGGTATGAGATCCGATGAGGGCCTGCCCGATGCGCTGAACTGAGTTTAATTATAGATTTTAGATATTCACAGAATTTAAGTTCTAGACTGTGTTGGCTGGTGTGCAAATGAATAATTAAATGGGCGGTAGTCGGCCCGCTCCGCCAACGGCGGAGCGGCCGGTGTCTTCTCGACCGTCTTGCTCGGTCGTTGCCAGCCAAAAAAAAAAGAAGAAAGATCTCTTTTCTAAGTAAAAATATTCTACCTTACTGATTAAAATTGATTAGGGATGTGCGCGACTTGTCGTCTACATACGGTAAGACGTATCCGCTCGGTGTATCGCGTCTATGGCGCGATGGATAAAGTTAACTGATTAATTATTAAAATGATTTAGGTTAAAGTTTGTATACTATAAAAACTAGGCCCTAACAGCATACTTACTATTCAGCGCACCAATGCGCAGTGGTGAAGGAAGACAGCTAAGTTCGATCGCATGATAGGACAATATAAATTGTCATGGCAACCAAATAACAACGAAAAAAAAAGGATCTCAAAGAAGAAAGTAAAATAAAACACATATATTTAGAACTTGCAACGTTTAACATCTTAGAATTAATTAAGTCAGATTTAAATGTTATTGGGCTCGATTGCGTTTCTTCTTGAACTAAAATCGGAAATTTGTCCATGTGAACGAGACAGGGCAATACGCTAGAGCGGAATTTGAGATGACCGGTTGTCACTTTTTCGCATTAAAACTGCCCGCCAAGGTCAAATCTTACACCGCACGAAATATGCTCGAATTTATTCGGACGAGTATAAGTTCGATAGGTAGTATTCATCGACGATCTTTCGTTTCATATTCCGCTCTAATGTATTGCTCTGTCTCGTTCGCTTGGACTAATTTTAGTTTTAGTTTACAAAGAAACGCAATCGGGTCCATTAAATATATAACGTTTCAACGCAATATGGCTAAAATAACGGATTGAATTCAACCCAACCGAGCACCCACCACGGTAAATAACCAAGGAAATAGCCGTAAAACTGTTGCATAGGTATACGTGTAATAAGTGTTATTATTTACTGAAAAAATATGTAAATATTATACTTTTTTTATTTTATTTTTTTTTGTTTATTTTTTAAATTATTTTACCCACAAAGCATAGTGCCTTTTCGTGGAACCCACCTTGTTGCCTATTGGTACCATCTTTTAGGTGGGCATTTGTAGCATCGCGCAGTCAAACACTCAGGCGGTCACCCATCCCAGTATTGACCGCGCCCGCCGCTGCTTAACTTCGGTAACAACGAGGAGAACCGGTGTCAACGGGGCTACGGACGCTACATCACTTTAATAATAATAATACTTAATAATTCCGCGAAAATAAAACGATTAACTTAACAAATAAATTCGGTAAATACAATTACTTACCTGGCACCTGAACGCGGTGAACACGCCTGGCACGCGACGCTATGACGGAACTGACAAATGTCACTGCTCTCTGTTGGTTCAATGTCACAACTAAGGTGGCAAATTAAATCAATATTAGTCTTATAGATATAATAGTAGGCAGCTGGTTCAATAGAGGGCGCTAGGTGCCGTAAAATTTTGTAAAGTCAAAGTACAGAATACTGTACCGTCGCCATCCACGACTACTTTTTTCTCTTAGCTTGGGTCTCAGGAGGATATGTGTATATGTGTATGTAACTAACCCTTTATATAAATCATGTATATTTGTATTAAATGTGTACTATTTTATGCCATTAACTTAGACTTAGTATTGAAAGTAGTCTATTAGTCAAATAACGTCAGTACTACTCAACCAACAATGGCAGTATATTTCGTATGCCTAGATACAGGCTGTTCGGTCTAGTTGGGCATTCGTCTAGAATGATCGTATGGGTTGTGTTCATTTCGTATTGCTTATATAAATAGTTTCAAATTATATTTGTACGATCACACTGTTAACTATCTACCTTTAGGGAGCTAATGGGCCTTTGCTGAGTTGGCCACGAAGACCCATTCTGTTCAGGGTTGGTCACACTCACGGGTCAACACCCATCCAGCGGCCTCCACGCATGAAGTGCGAGGCCGGGCAGGACTCTGGCCTTAGGGCTAGTTTCCCCTAGGAATCAACCTTCTGGCGCTCCTGGACGGTCTCCGTACCGTGCGGCGTAAGCCAATCGACTGTGCACTCGGACTAATAGTCGGGTGAGTCTTGAAGCAGTACTGTTTCCTATAGAGCGGGGGTGGTTGCGGACCTTACGGCGACTGCTCTTGAAACGACCATCGGCTACCTGATCCCTCGAACTCGTAACCAATCTAGAGACTGGAGTAATCTAGTCGCAATTGGAAGTAAGGGCGTGAGTGTAAGCCCGCTGTTGTAACACTCCTGGCTATCTCGCGGTTAAGGCGTTGGTCTCCTACGGGCATGTGGCGGAGCTTGACGGTGGAATATTTTTGTCCAAGTCTTCTGCGCTCACTTCAAGAAGACAGACCTACTAATAGTTAAAACTTCCTGAGGTGACGGGATCGCCCATTGCAGTTGACAAATCTAGTTGTCAACTCTACCAGGATGTAATAAATAAATAAATAAATAAATGTTTTTACGTAATATTATCGAGGATGATTGCAATCTACTGCTCTCGCGGTATATAGACTATAAAGATTCTAATCCGATTGGTAGAGCCGGATGTTTTCGTCTCGGCCAAGAATTGCATCTCGCGCAAGGTGAGGGGTTTATTTCAAGTCTCTTTATTGTCGGCATCTTTAATCTCATAAACCTTTCAGCGGTCCGTCTGCCGTCGCTAGCGCTGCGGCGTAAAAATGCCGTAAAAGTCAACCGCCATTTCTCCTTGTGGCTTTACCAGAGTCGCGTCGCGTCGCCTCAACCCTAGAGAAATCTAACAACAATATATCACAATAAAATCATTAAGACCGCCCAGCGAATGCAGCCGTACGATTGCCCCGAAGGTTTACTTTATGCGATACGCTTTATTGCTATTCGTTAATGTACGGTGTATTGCTACTACGATATTTCTGATTCATTACTTTGTTATTTTTACTATTGATTCGGATTATTGTTGTGGAGTAGCTCCCATCTGTGATGATGGGAGCTACTCCAGATGTTTTATGGATGGTCCAACTTGTGTAGTATCTCCCAGCTGAGAGCCTTCGTTAATAATCCAAACGTCTTATCTTTTATATTTTTTTATATTACAGTTTATAAACATTTTATATTTGTCAACATTCTGATTACATTATTCTATAACTGACTATTCGTATTTTGTCTATCTGTATTTTTGATTTATAACTACTTAGGTCTTTTAGCAGATCAAAAAAAATTGAAAATATTTTATATGCTTTTATGAAATTAAATATTTGTTTTTGTATTTTGACTACCTGCATAATTCATTTATAGCTACTTTGTGATATTAGCCGGTTAAATTGTTTATTTTTTTTAAATATTTTTTGGTAAATTAAATTATTATTTCTTTTTTCAATTTTAAATTAGTCAACCTATATATGAATGAAATACTAGCAAGATAAATTATGTAAAATAAACTTAAAAACCAAGAGTAGGGATTTCTACCAACTGGCTATTTTTATAAATTTAATATAATAAAAAAAACAAAGCTGAATTGAAATATTTTTTAATGTTCAAAAAAAATTAAATCAAATAGGTAAGACCACGAAAAATAATAAGGCGAATAAAAAGATTTACAAAAACAATATAAATTAATCTTTTACCCCTAGATATTTATCATAGAGGAGTAAATAATATTAAAACTTTATTTGTAGTTTTTCGCTAGCAAATATTTTTAGCAATAATTATTGATAAGCAATGACAAAAGACAGACTAATTAATAAATAGAGTGTATGGATTATTTATATAGATTACAACCATTAAAATTGTGTAGGAATCACTAAGTATATACACTAAGTATAATATGTGTAAGTGTGTGTCTTCTTCTTGCATTCGATCGATAGCCCAGCCGGGAATCGAACCCGAAACCTTATAAAGTGAGATCAGGCGACCTCACCACTATGCCACCTTGTGTATTCAATTTGATAAGTTATGATGTAAAGTAAATTACATTAAAAATATTTCAGTTAACAAAAAAAGACTATAATTTAACAATTGACAATAAAAAAAATAGTACATTAAATTGCAGTTTTAAGTACGACGTTGCTTTGAAAGTATTTTAAAATGTCATAATGCGTAAACATATTGATATCAAGCAGGTACATCCGGATAGACTTCTTGAAAATATCAATGTTGTTTATCCCCTTTAATTTATCAGGTAATTTATTAAAACGTTTAAGTTTTGTTTGAAGAGTTTTTTCTGCTAATATTGCAATTAAAACTAACTTTAGAATTTGTTGCATGCTGCATACTGCATAAACTGCATGCTGCAACTGCATACTGCATACTGCATAAACTCTAACTAAAGATACTGCATGTTTCTGCATGTTGTAGTGATAACAAAACCTTTAATATTCACAGAAGAAAATGAAAAAACAAAACAACAAATATAAGGAAAATGAAAGTTGGAAATGAGCAGTGATAACGAAATGGAGAGGGCTCACCTTGAAAGTGGTGTTTAATGCAACCTTTTAACCGAAATGTGTAGTTAAATAAATCAATTTCGGCCAAAACCTTGTCATGTATGTCGCACATCCTCGAGACTGGTACTCTATACCCATAATTGGAGTCTGGAGTTGGCAGGTGGAAAAAGTTTTATAGACGGGAATTTATTCATGAAACACGAAGCAAAGTTGTTTAATCTGTGCAAATATTCAGCCCTATATCTAAAATTTTTCAACAACTTAACTTTGGCAGCAATTTCGATTATTGATTTTTAAAAAATCATCAATCAAATATACTGGGTGGGATTTTTTTATGACCACAATAAGAACACAAAAACTTTGCACTCTTCGTTACGTTATTGCTAATAACTTTCCTTATGTGTAACATTAATATAAAAAAACAAAAAACCAGTATGGGAAACGCACAAGCCAGACTGTACACACACCATCAATTCTTAGGTCCTAGCAAATTTCACTATCTAATCTTGCTATAAATTTAGACGTCGAGCTTTCTTTTTGGCGAAGGAATCTATTACCATATAAATGAATAATTATAGTATCGTGTTCGAAGGAGTAACTGTTGGCAAAGAAAATCAGTTGAGATCTACATATAGATTAATGCATTATTTTTAAATGTATATTTTGTGGTTTTCCAGTGATAAAGCTTTAACAATTATCGATAACATCCGAGTTCGCGTGAATTGTGCACTGTTACTGTTTTAAGAAATATACTTTAATAATTCATAAAGAACATCTTAGCCTGTAATAGTAAATTATGTAGTATTAGGGCAGCTATTTCAAACGCTGTATAATATAACATAACTATTATTAGAGTTATTAATAAATTATAGGAATTATTTACGACCAAATTAGAAACAGTTCTGTTTCAATCGCTAATTGTGAAAATTCCAATAATATCCAGAACGGTTCATTAAAAGTGCAAATTAAATATTTTATTGACACCAAAATATATAATTTTACAGAAGTTTATAAAACAATCATCTTTTCATTATCTTATAATATTTATTATATCCTATTTTTTAAATTAAAATGATCTGAATTTTATTGCATTTTTTAAATAAAATTACCTAATAGGGAAATTGAACAGGATTACCGATATTTCTTTTATCTTGAGACTCATTGACAATAAAATAAGCTACCATATTGTTGAAAACCTGCTTTAAATTTTAATCAATATACAAAGGCCATGAGATCGACATCGTTTGGACAACGCTGACATGTCCAGCGACACCAACATGTCGTTTTCTAGATCTTGTAATGGACCTTAAGTCCATTACATGCGATCAACAAATGCATCGATTTCCAGTGAAATCCACAGACACAATTCAGCTATTATTTTGACTCGTGCAGCTGTGAATCAGCACGATGAAACAATACTTTTACTCGGAATATTTTGGATTGCATCATTTCACGGCCTATATAAACCGGCGAAAAAGCAACCAAATTATCATTCCCCGAGTGATCACCTTTCCCCATGGTTGCGACGGCATATTCGGCACTCTCTCTCACGAGTTAGGTCAACGAATCCGGCTCCTTGGTTTCCTTTCCTCATTCTCCCTGAGTCTTGAAGCATTAGTTTGTAATCCCACAGACTCGAGCCGTGCCCAGTACAAGATACTAGGAGCACAAATACAATCCTCATCCGTATATCCTCGTAACCGCAGTCGCGCATCTATACACTCGCGTCAACGTAAACTATTCGACAAGCGTTATAACTGGCAATATTCAAACCTTCGATCAATAAATTCCTTTTACTTCACATCAAAACAGCCTTTCAATACGGAGATAACTCGTAAGTTGATACCACCATCTCACACCGAACAACCTGGAGTCTTGTGAGGGGTGGTCCCTCACAATCTCATCGGCCTACACATTACCAATATGGTATTAACGGACATATACTGGATAGAGTTTCGGAATTTACAGACTTGGGTATAACATATAATAGCAAACTTAGCTTCGATACTCATATCAAGCTAATGACCTCCAAATTTTACCAGTTGCTAGGATTCATTTGGAGGGTAACGAAGCCTTTCAAGGATTTCCGCTTTGTTGTACTTCTGCTTACATCGCTTGTCCGGAGTAGATTGGAGTTTGGCAGCGTGGTTTGGAATCCATGTTAGAAAAATATGTTTCAGATATTGAAAGAGTTCAGAAAATGGTTCTGAGGTTGATGCGTTTTAAATTCTTTAACGAAATAGAACTCGCGGATTACAACGCCCAAACTCACTTTTTTGAATGTCAATCTCTGAAGACGAGACATACTCTTATAGATCATCTTCTCATTAATTCACTTTTTACCTATAACCTCGACTGCCCTGATCTGCTTAGTTGCTTCCCGCTGAACGTTCCGTCGACCCACTGAACTCGTCGTTGTGATGTGTACCGGCCGCCGTATTGTTCAACCAATAACGCACTATTCTCGCTGGTGGCCCGTATATGCGCTCATACGTGCAAATTGTAAATTGCTTTAATGGTATTCTCCTAAGTAAATCACAATTCAAGCAACTCGCCTCTGCAAAAATAACGGATTAAAAACGAAACTTAAATTAAAATAAAATATTTAAGTTGTTACAATGTAGCTATATAATAACAAGTAGAAAACGTTTTTAGATTTACATAAAATAACTCCATGAAATAATATCTCTAGCAGGTAAGACTGATGTAAATCTGTTGTTTTTTCAAATAAAGATAAAAAACAACATTATCATTTTCTTGCACTGAGATTATTGAATGTTTAGGATAACTGGATATGGGATAGATATTTTAGGACTGACAAAGGTGGATCTTATAAAATGCCTCATTCAGTACTTGAATAGTAAAGACATTTCAAAAATAGCAACGCACATAATTTACACACATAATTACACTCATACAATTACACTCATATTTATACACTCTCATATCTCTGAAAATACCAAAAACTTACATTATACGTGTACTAAAGTGAATATAGATTTTAATTTTTATCTACTTTATTTCGACTACTTTTATTATTTAAAACCATGTTGTTTTTTTTAAGAATATTTTGTTTTTTTTTATTTTACTATAGCAATTTCGTAACTATTTCGATCATAGATTATGATACCATTAGATTAGAAAACATCTTTTCATAAAATTACAATCGAAATTGCCATTTTAAAAAATTGCTATCTTCCTTGGGACAGGCGCTGCCTAGTTAGGTGATGCGGAATCACTATGTTTTTAGGTAATTATTACGTATTTCCTTGAATAAATAAATAGAGAAAAAATTGACAATTATTCTGATATGCTGTAATTCCGAAATGGAAAGCAAATATAATTATTTCAATTTTAGACAGTGGAGGGCCTTAGAAATGTAAAACACAAATATTTATAGGAATTTATATGTTTTGCTTATATATAACAACATCTTGCGGTGTCGACTACAACGGGCGAGCCCGTCACCACAGGACGTTTTAACGATTAGTCGTTCTGTCGCCCTGCAGTGAACGTAGAAGACTTTGGACAGTACAATTCCACGTCCAGCTACGTCACAACCCGTGAGAGTCCAACGCCCTACCGCGAGTTAGCCAGGAATAAACCCGGCGGGCTCGAGATACTCGCGCCCTCACTTCCAATTGTGACCAGATTTCTCCCGTCTCTCGATTGGTTCCGAGTTCGAGGTCGCTTGCGCGGTCCTCTCCCTTATGAAGCGGTGAAACGGAGTGCACCGAATCTATCGCGGACCAAGGCGTCCTTTGCCTGCCTCTTACCCGGGGTCGGATGGCCAATGGTCAATTCAAGAGCAGTCGCCATAAGGTACGCAACCACCCCCGCTCTATAGGAAACAATACAGTTCCCAGACTCCCCCGACTGTTAGTCGGAGAGCACAATCGAATGGCTTGCGCCGCATGGTGTGCAGACCGTCCAGGGGCGCCAGAGGTTTGATTCCCAGGGGAGACTGGTTGACCCAGTGTCCTACCCAGGATTCGCACCCCATGCGGGGAGGCCGTCGGATGGGTGTTGACCCGTGAGTGTGACCGACACTGAACACATGGGTCATCGTGGCCACCTCATCATGGGCCCGTTAGCCCCCATTGTTATTTATAACAACAGTTTAAAAGGCTGGTTGAGTGTGCCTCAGTTCTGAAAGTCAGGAAATTACATACATTTATGTATTTACCTACACGATACGATGAAAGCTAAGATTCCGCTGCGGAATGAATGTATGTAGGTATTTATCGCGGGCAAAGGTCAAAGCGAAACACAGAGAGAGGGTTGTAAATAAACAGATTGTGATTCTCAACTCAGCGTAAGGGAACGTCGTTTAAAAGAGGAGATATTTCATCATAAGCTTTCTGTTAGAACGCTCTATAATGGACTTGACAAACGCTCGTGAGGAAGACCCACACCCGTACACGGCGCGTCGCGGCGGCATCTAAGATGTACTTACGAATGCTACCATCAAAATGAATGTACCTGCAAGAAATATTTTAAACGAGACATCCAGCGCTTAGCTACTGTAAGCTCCCAATAGTTCAAGCATATGAGATAAAAACTTTTCAATTTTGTTATTGGTGGTCTAAAGTGTCAAATGACGACTTTCAACGCGCTATCGCGTAACACGGTGATTTATTTTAATACGCTGCTTTCTCCTTATATAAGAGAAAGTGGTTGCAATATACCTATGACAATTGGAATGATGTAATGATTCTAACAATACTACACACTTCTAAATCGGTTCAAGCATTTAGAAGTAATGGTGGAATAAAGAAACGGAAAACATACATACATGAACCTTAAAAACATCAATCCTTTTTCTTGGTGCAAAGAGAAAATATTGGAGGGAAATGTGGAGTGGAAATGTGGAGAAACAGTTAAGTAGAGCATTGAAATCTGTATTTAGACTAATTTACGTGTGTTTTTTTTAAAATTACAATAAAATATCGCCTAAAATATTTCATTCTATGTCTGTGCCTATTCCTTAATCTGTATAATATAAGAAATCCACTCCCCCCCCCCCAATGTTCAGGGTACCTCATTAACGTTCGGCCATTCATAGTGAAAATCCAGCCTACTACACTATCTTTACACTCAACACATTCAGTTTTTTTCACGATTAGCAGATATTGCTAATCTGTGATAGGTTAGTGTGATAGGTTAGCTATATCTGCTAATCGTGGGAGTTTCGCAGTCTTTTTAAAGCTGGCAGGCTAACCGACTACGCACCTGACAGTCCTCACTCATACTATAATTTATTTTGGGCATATAAAGTTCATAGCGCGTTTTTCTGCGTTTATCACTTAGTGACCTTTTTGAATGCGCTTTAGTAGCGGTTTGGAACATCGCATGAGTTAAGTCAATATGTGTAAATAATATAAAAAATATCTACTTTAGTTTTTTGTCTACTTATCATTATCAAAAATGCATCGTTCGTGAGTTATAAGAGAAAAAATTAAATAAGTATAACGAAATTCCGTTTTTTCGTGATTCCTGAAACTTCAGGGGTGAAACTTTTCGTGATTCCTGAAACTTCGTGAGCTAACTAACTCACCCCTGTCGAGGTGGCAAAGGTAAAAATCGGATTTAACGGCCAAAATTGTATATAAAACTGTTGAAAAAAAAACTTTCGGATTTGTTTCATGAGAAAAACTGCAAACGTACCTTGAAGAAGCTTTTGCAAACAAGAAAATGGCACTACATAGTTTTCTTCTAGGTAATCCGACAATTAAAAAAAAATGGACTACCTGCAAACCTAGGAATATAATAAAATAAACCTATTCTCAAGTGTCTGTTTTAAAAACGCAATTAAGCAAGCCTAATAGAGGCGGACATTATGGTGATGCATTAAAAAAATTAATGGTTCGTACATATATTTACAATAATTTAAACGTCCGTCTTAGAACAGGCTATTGCCTAGTTAAGAGACATTAAAATGGGATCACTGGCAACAGTTTCTGGCATAACATGTTATCAGTTATTTGCTACTGGATTGTTGTCAGTGACATCGTAATTGTATATGTCTATTTACTGTAGATGATTGTGAATTATCAAATACAAAACTAAATAATAAAGTAAAAAGGTGGAGGTAAGTATAACGCTAAAAACCGTGTCAGTGTCAGAATGTGCCTGCGTTAAACTAAACAGGGACACGGTTATAATGTCGCAGTTTCCTAAGCGCGTAGCAATTGTAAAAATACACATCGATATATGTGGAAAGTGCTCCTCCATTGCATTCGCCTAACAATCCTGCTGACAGTCCTTCTTTGCCTTTCTGAGATCTAGAGTAGAGCAGAAGTACGCGCAAGTACGTCTTGCTCATTTAAGAGCAAGCGCTTGCATCATCGGTGCACGCTTGCATACGCAGACGGGCAATATTTATTCCCTTACTTTATTTGTCTACTTGGAAAGCTATTTATACACGAAGGCGCTAGGGCGGAATTTTAGAGGGTCCTATTTTAAATTTGAGGTGAAAATGTATATCTAATGTGTAAGTGTATTTATTTATTTATTTATTAAAGGTGAAGCACAAAATATAACCTGCAGCATTACAAAAAATAATGTGTTTGGACCAGTAGCGAAAATTAGAGCACACTGCAGCATCTTGGTCACTACGTCAACACCGCCTAACTAGGCCTAGGCCTGTACTAAGGCAGATGTACCAGGAAATATTTTACCTGTGCACACAAAAAAAACTAAAATTTAAAATTATGTCTTTGTCATAAACATGTTAAAAAAATAAATGAAAATATCATCCAGAAGTATTTGAAATTATAATCATAAAATTATATAGTAAATAAATAAAAATCGAAATCATAATGATAGTAAATAGATAGATAGATAGGTACCTACTCAGTAAAATAAAAAAATAAAAATAAAAAACGAAAAAAATTAAAATCATACTAGACAGTCAAATAATTTATGGCTCTTTTCACGACCTTCGACGACCTTCGACGTATGACGGAATAATTGTGTCTAAGTGGTTCCTAATGGTTCCGTGCAGCTTAGGTGGTTTTGGTAAAACCCTAATTGGTTCTGTCATCTGGCCTGCCCAACTCACCGTTCAACACCTATATGGTAGCCTCCGATAAAAGGCATTTTAAGGTGCATAGAATATTGATACCTGGTTCTTAGATACTTTTGACTAGACCACTGGTGTATTTGGCGACTAGTATAATTTGCGACTAGACCTAGACAGTCTTGAAAGAGGGAGACTTATTTTGATCTGAAAATTCCATTTATCAGCGTCCGAACTTAACTACCTAATTTTTGTCACCTTTGTACATCATTACGGTAACCACTTTATATGTAAACCTTATTTGCTATAAATAAAGGTACTTATTTGCTATAAATAAGGACACGGACCGGTGGCCTAGTGGTTAGGTTGCCTGATCTTACATTGTAAGATCCCGGGTTCGATTCCCGGCTGGGTCACCATTTTCCGTTGGGATCAAATTAACGGAATTGCATTTTCAATTCTGTCGATCGAATGCAATAACAAGACACACACTTACACACATGTTAAGATGGGATTCCACCAGTGTGCAGAACTGTGCGGCACTGCAATGCACAGTGTGCGACACAAATGTTTATTCTGGTCGACTCACTAAAGCAAACAATAACAAATTGTGCGCGAACATTCTAGAAATGTTCGCGCACATCTGTATACTTTTGTGCGCGCACACATGCAGGCAGTGGACTCGCGTCGCGTCGACAAACCTGTTGTGCGCGAACTCAGTCTTGCTTCCGCTACCGGAGTGAAAAAGGTGCGATTCCACCAAAATAGTGTGCAGCACATTTGCTTGCACACATTTTGTGCAAAACTCCAACAGTGCAGGTACTAAGCTGGTGTCGCATTTGGCTTCCGTCTCCACTGGTAAGGCTGTGCGTAACTTTTGTAAGCGCACAGTTCAGCACACTTGTGCGCGAACATGTTCACTGAGCAGAGTTTCTGCCGAGACAGTTCAGTAGTTAATATGAACGGGCAGGAAAACGTAGTGCTTTGTGCTGCAGCATGTGTTTTACTATGTAGTCTCCTTAAAAAGAAACGAAGGAAGAAACCGCGATGTTGGGTGAGGCCGTTACTACAGCGACGGAATGAAGAAACGAATAAATTTCTAGAAGAAATAAAAATAGATCCATTGAGTGGATTTAAAAACTTCACACGTATATCTTGCGAAGATTTTGAGTTGCTGGTTAATGTAACTAGTCCTTTTATTGCTAAGCAAGATACCAACTACAGAAAATGTGTCCCTGTTTCAATAAGGCTTGCAATCACCTTAAGATATCTTGCTACTGGAGATTCTTTTGCAAGTTTAATGTTCTTATTTAAAGTTTCAAAAGAGCTTATTGCTCGGATTGTACCTGAGACTTGTAAGGCGTTGATAAGCGTGTTGAAAGAAAATATTAAGGTAAGAAAATAAAAATAATATACCATTTTATTTTAGTCACTTTTATTGCATTACATTTCATGCCAAGATATTGTTTCGCCATCATTCTGACGTAAAAGATCTGAATAATCATTATCGCGGACCTGAAAACTTGAAGCCGGTCCTTGACTCTGACAATTTGACGAATCTGAATACGGTGAAGGCATTGGAGTTGTAACATATTTTCCAGTACCAATAATATCGTCATACAATAAATTATCTATATCCCTTTGTACTAAAATCTTGGTTCGCTCATCTCTAATTTTCCTTAATTTCGTTGCGACGGCTGCAGCAAAAATGTCTTCGTCATCAGGTTTTTTTGCTTCCATCTGCTTGTTTACGTTATTCATAATGGACAAAGCTTGGGCGATTCTCGGGTCTTCATCGACAATACGGCGTTTAAGCGAGTTCTTCGGAGCCTTAAACTTTTCGACTGGCCTTTCATGAAGAGACTCTTGATCTTCATTTACTGTGTCATTCTGGATAATAATATCTTGTGATACCTGAAATAGTAATAAAATTTCCTTTTTCAGATGCCTAACACTTTAGAAGAATGGATGATCTTAGAGCGCCAATTTGACCATCTTTGGAATTTCCCTCATTGCATTGGGGCTATGGATGGCAAACACGTTGTTATCTATGCTAATCTTCAGCAAGGAAAATTAAATTTGCCTGAACCTTACCCGTTACCCGGAAGGAACAAACCAATTCCACATGTCATTGTGGCAGATGATGCTTTTGCGTTAGATATAAATTTAATGAAACCATATCCCGGTCAACATGACAAATTTTTCATTTTTTTTTTTTCAATTTCAATTTATTTCCAACAAAATCTTAACAGATTGTAGAAACTTAATATTTAGGTACATTTAAATTACAGTATATTAGTTCGTTTTTACAATATTTAAATTTATCACCACGTACATACAGTTACTTCATTATTGCTTTTAGGGCATCCAAATCATTTTTAAGATTTATTTACTAAAACCACAAATTAAAATAATTGATAAAAATAATCAAGAAATTAAAATCAGAAAAAGTCAGAATAATTAAAAAATGCTACTTAAAATTGTCAAAAAAATGACCAAAAAATTTGAAAAATTATTTAAAATTAACAAACTCATCGATCGAGTAAAAAGCTTTGTCTAATAAGAATTCTTTAAGTAACTTTTTGAATAAGCTTTCCACTTGAATAGTTTTTAAACTTCCTGGTAGCCTGTTAAAGTAATATGGCCCTGAGTATTTTGTGTCTTGCCTTGCTGTGTTTAGTTTAATACATGGTATAAAAATGTTTAATTTATTTCTCGTATTTTTAGTATGTGTATCTGAAAACTTTTTATAATGTGTTTCTTTATTCTTAAAAAACTCAGTTAGTAACTTAAAGAGATAGAGTGAGGTTAAGGTGAGGATTCTTAGCCTTTTAAAAATGGGTCGACACGACTCTTCCCTTTTCAAAAGATCAAAAGAGAGAATATTTAATTATCGGTTGAGCAGAGCGAGACGTATTGTGGAAAACGTATTCGGCATTATGTCGTAAATAGTATAGGTATCTAGCGTAAATAGTATAGGTATCTAAGTAATAATATTAGAGGTAAGAAAATAAACATTTAAAACGTACCTACCTGTTCATTTATTTCGTCGTGTGAGTTCAAGCTGACTTTCGGCTCATCCCTTCCATGAAAGAAATTCAAATATGCATAAGCAAACCATTTCGGCTTATATATATCTAAAATCCCAGAACCTGAAGATTTTGAGTCCGCGATTTTCTTCTTTTCTCTTCGGTATTGAGCCAAAATAATCTTCCATTTTCTCATTACCTCAGTCGAGTCACAATTGAAACTTTGCGCCAACTCTTGAGTGGCGTCGTGTTTTTTGTTTTTATTTTTATAATCACTGTGACTAGAATCCCATAATACAGGATAAGTTTCAATAGCTTGAATAAAATTAATAATTTTATCATTCGTCCAATCCATATTTAGCTTGGTTAATTAACAATGTACGCGCACAAATCAATGTTTTCACTCCGGTAGCGGAAGCAAGACTGAGTTCGCGCACAACAGGTTTGTCGACGCGACGCGAGTCCACTGCCTGCATGTGTGCGCGCACAAAAGTATACAGATGTGCGCGAACATTTCTAGAATGTTCGCGCACAATTTGTTATTGTTTGCTTTAGTGAGTCGACCAGAATAAACATTTGTGTCGCACACTGTGCATTGCAGTGCCGCACAGTTCTGCACACTGGTGGAATCCCATCTAATCATTGATTTGTGCGCGTACATTGTTAATTAACCAAGCTAAATATGGATTGGGCGAATGATAAAATTATTAATTTTATTCAAGCTATTGAAACTTATCCTGTATTATGGGATTCTAGTCACAGTGATTATAAAAATAAAAACAAAAAACACGACGCCACTCAAGAGTTGGCGCAAAGTTTCAATTGTGACTCGACAGAGGTAATGAGAAAATGGAAGATTATTTTGGCTCAATACCAAAGAGAAAAGAAGAAAATCGCGGACTCAAAATCTTCAGGTTCTGGGATTTTAGATATATATAAGCCGAAAAGGTTTGCTTATGCATATTTGAATTTCTTTCATGGAAGGGATGAGCCGAACGTCAGCTTGAACTCACACGACGAAATAAATGAACAGGTAGGTACGTTTTAAATGTTTATTTTCTTACCTCTAATATTATTACTTAGATACCTATACTATTTACGCCAGATACCTATACTATTTACGACATAATGCCGAATACGTTTTCCACAATACGTCTCGCTCTGCTCAACCGATAATTAAATATTCTCTCTTTTGATCTTTTGTCATGTTGACCGGGATATGGTTTCATTAAATTTATATCTAACGCAAAAGCATAATCTGCCACAATGACATGTGGAATTGGTTTGTTCCTTCCGGGTAACGGGTAAGGTTCTGGCAAATTTAATTTTCCTTGCTGAAGATTAGCATAGATAACAACGTGTTTGCCATCCATAGCCCCAATGCAATGAGGGAAATTCCAAAGATGGTCAAATTGGCGCTCTAAGATCATCCATTCTTCTAAAGTGTTAGGCATCTGAAAAAGGAAATTTTATTACTATTTCAGGTATCACAAGATATTATTATCCAGAATGACACAGTAAATGAAGATCAAGAGTCTCTTCATGAAAGGCCAGTCGAAAAGTTTGAGGCTCCGAAGAACTCGCTTAAACGCCGTATTGTCGATGAAGACCCGAGAATCGCCCAAGCTTTGTCCATTATGAATAACGTAAACAAGCAGATGGAAGCAAAAAAACCTGATGACAAAGACATTTTTGCTGCAGCCGTCGCAACGAAATTAAGGAAAATTAGAGATCAGCGAACCAAGATTTTAGTACAAAGGGATATAGATAATTTATTGTATGACGCTATTATTGGTACTGGAAAATATGTTACAACTCCAATGCCTTCACCGTATTCAGATTCGTCAAATTGTCAGAGTCAAGGACCGGCTTCAAGTTTTCAGGTCCGCGATAATGATTATTCAGATCTTTTACGTCAGAATGATGGCGTAAAAGATCAAGAAAGAACAATAATTGGCATGAAATGTAATGCAATAAAAGTGACTAAAATAAAATGGTATATTATTTTTATTTTCTTACCTTAATATTTTCTTTCAACACGCTTATCAACGCCTTACAAGTCTCAGGTACAATCCGAGCAATAAGCTCTTTTGAAACTTTAAATAAGAACATTAAACTTGCAAAAGAATCTCCAGTAGCAAGATATCTTAAGGTGATTGCAAGCCTTATTGAAACAGGGACACATTTTCTGTAGTTGGTATCTTGCTTAGCAATAAAAGGACTAGTTACATTAACCAGCAACTCAAAATCTTCGCAAGATATACGTGTGAAGTTTTTAAATCCACTCAATGGATCTATTTTTATTTCTTCTAGAAATTTATTCGTTTCTTCATTCCGTCGCTGTAGTAACGGCCTCACCCAACATCGCGGTTTCTTCCTTCGTTTCTTTTTAAGGAGACTACATAGTAAAACACATGCTGCAGCACAAAGCACTACGTTTTCCTGCCCGTTCATATTAACTACTGAACTGTCTCGGCAGAAACTCTGCTCAGTGAACATGTTCGCGCACAAGTGTGCTGAACTGTGCGCTTACAAAAGTTACGCACAGCCTTACCAGTGGAGACGGAAGCCAAATGCGACACCAGCTTAGTACCTGCACTGTTGGAGTTTTGCACAAAATGTGTGCAAGCAAATGTGCTGCACACTATTTTGGTGGAATCGCACCTTTACACGCACACGTACATACAACACGTCATAGTAGGGTTGGTTGTAAGAGATTGTCATATGACAATAAACCCGCCCATTGTGACATTTCACAATAAAGAGTATAAAAAAAACAAACAAATAAACTATTATATTCTAAAATAATAAAAATGCATCCATAGAAACGTAATTCAGTTAAATAAAATAAAAAGTCGGTTTACTAACGATAGTTGAACGTGACAAGGTCATAAGAAAATACTAATGGATTGGTTGCATTTGAAGCAGTTTCATTTAAGATTCTGATATTGTTTATTACAAACACCCAAAAATATAATATGCTTTTATACTCACCGATTTAACTACAACATGTAAATATACTATTGTATAGCAGTATAATTGTATAATTGTTTATTGTTTAAAGTTTCTTGTTTTTTTTAATTTGAAAGTTTGACATCTCAAACTGTTAAATAACGGTTTAAGAAGCGTTTGAGCACGCTGCGCCATCTAGCGGTAGGTAATACGTCGTAAATAAACAATATCAGCGACATTTTACCAACCGCTAGATAGCGCATCGTAATGATAGCTTTTCATACTTTTTTTTAAAAAAAAATTAAAGTTGTTTGTTTCGTTGCACTTTGTTGTACCCACAAGAAAATTGTCCGTTCAGTAATAACATTCCGTATATCAAGAATACATATAAAATGATGTCAAGAATTTAAATCAATCTAGTGATTTTCATTCGTACTATTTTAGACTGAGGTTAGTAAATAATTCTTGTCGCAACCGGTAGATGGCAGCATTTATATTGAATAATAAATATAATAAATGGAACGCCTCAGAGCGAGGTAACGCCCCATGAGTCATATTTTTTCGTGCGTGCAGCAGGCTCCATCGATTTATCAGACGTTGTCACGTCAAAAATATAAATGTAAAATATGTTATTTTTAATACTATTTTTCGTGCATATGAAAGGCGGTAAAATATTTGGGCACAATTTCGCCAATCGCCTTTTTATTGTTTACACACGTGAACCGTGGCTACCCACATTTTATTTAACATTTTCCGATACTGCTCTTTTATTATGATGTACAATACGATTGTTTTCCCAATGGATTGCATTACGCGTATCCACTCCATCGATGTCGCTGTAGCTTTTTAATATCGTTATAAGACTGCTCAATTCCCGCGGAGGTTATTCGATGACAGTTTGATGGATCGTTTCATGTAGCAACGTATGTGTTGAAATTCAAACAGTTTTTATTTAGATAACATTTTCGCTTTTATTTGGCAGCTGACGGTTTCGTGTAGCTTGGGCCATGTGACCTATTTGTCATATTGGGTCGGCTCAACTCACGGTCAACTCTCATCCGGGAACTTACTCGAAGAGGGACAAACCTGAAAAGGAAGAGTCCTGTGAGGGACCACCCCTCACTAGACTCCAAATTGTGCGGTGTGAGGTGGTGGTGTCAATTTGTATCAACTTGATCTCCGTATTAAAAGTTGATTTTAAGTATATCAGGTGTTTATTGAAAGTTAGATACTGCCAGTTTGTAACGCTTCTCGAATAGGTTATGTTGACGCGAATGTATTGGCTATCTGCCTGAAGCTACGAGGGTGTATGGATGAGGATTGTACTTGTGCTCCTAGTATCTCGTACTGGGCACGGCTCAAGTCTGTGGGATTGCAGACTGATGCTTCTCGCCTCGATAGTGGAAAGGAAGGAAAGGTGACCAAGAAGCCGGGGTACCGAAGTATGCCGTCGCTATCTTGGGGAGGTGATCACTCGAGGAATGATACTTTGGTTGCTTTTTCGCCGTTTTATATAGGCCGAGAAATGATACAATCCATAATATTCCGAGTAAAAGTATTGTTTCATCGTGCTGATTAGTCGCTTCACGAGGTAGAATAATACCTGAATTTGTGTCGGTGCATTTCACTGGAAATCAATGCATTTGTTGATTGCATGTAACGGAACTTAGGGGACGTTACAGTCCTTTTCACACAGAGAGGGTTTCACACAGGGTTTCACACAGAGTTTCACACAGGGTACACACTCTACACAGAGTGTGTACCCTTTCTCGGCTGTGTCGTGTACAAGTGCGATCGGATGCTATGGGGAAGACCTCGGGCGCTGCTGGGCGGTTTGCGTATCGTGCGGCGTTAGCCAATCGACTGTTCACTCCGGCGAATAACCGGGGGTGGCGAGGGGTGTCTGGAAATGGTCTGATACGTTTCCTAAGCAGTGGGAGCTTGTTGACCTAACGTCAGCTTCTCTTAAAACGACCCTCGCGTCAGCTATCCGATACCGCGAGAAAGACTATCAAAGGGCGCCATGGTCCGCGATAAATTTGAACTAAATTACCACATACATCGGGTAGGGGCCGATCAAGCGACTTCCGTCTAAATCTGGTAGCGAAGACACTTCCCAAAAACTCGCGGTAGAGCGTTGGACTATCACGGGTGGAGCTAGACAGTGGTCTGTTTTTGTTTGCTAAGTCTTCACGTTCACTCCATGGTGGATAGAACGATTTGATGTCATTTAAACTAACACCCAGATGTCGCTTTTATTTCGTTGCTTTGAATTATTTCCTGAAAAATAGTATAGTAAATATTTTTTTCCTTCATCTACCATTAATAGTAGGCTTTTGGCCTTCTTATATATTTATAAAAAAAGTATGCTAGGATCTTCAATTCACACCAGGCTCTTAGAAAATATAGGTACATACAATATGGTAACGAAATAGGACGTCTTTAAACTCAAAAAGATGATATTTACATTGATTACTATATACAACAAAAATTGTAACAAAAGTACATACCTAATATATTGTCTGACTCATCGTGTACATTAAACATCAAGTACATTAAACAATTCTGATTAATTACATATTTTATATTTTTTAATGAAATGAGATGGGATATGCACGCGTCGTGTATATCGTTTTTTTAATAAAATATTGAACTTTTATATTAAAGCATACTTCTCAAAATTATCGTATTTTCAGAAAATGTCATATTTTTTCCAAATAAAACAATGTACCATAAAAGTAGTTGAAATTTAAAAAAAAACGTACTATAATAAATTAAATTAGGGATCGTTCCATTTTTAAATACCGTAGGTACTTTAATAAAACGTACTTTTGAAAAATACCGTATGTTTGTATATATGTAAGAAATCGGTTGCCTGTAAGAAATCGCAAAACGATCAGCTCGCCGTTTGTACTAAGTTAAAATAGAATTTAAGTTTTCTTTACCAATATCATTATTTTAGTACAATAAAGGTATTTTTCTTTCTTTATTCCTTTTCTTTCATTCCGTTAAATCTTATAAGAATCGAGTAAAGGAAACAAATGAAGATGGCGATGTAATTGAGCCAAAAGAGAAAAGGAATTTCCGGGAAGCATTGCAGAGTATTATAGTGCTAAACTAAAGAAACCTTTAAACTCAAAGAAGCTACTATTATAAATATGAAACATCCTACAATCTTTGGATGTCAAGTCAACTCTGGACCGTATCACTCAATGAAGTGCTTTACTTGGCGAGTACGTAAAGGAAGATAGCACCGGGATCCCACCTCACCTTTACCAAGTGGTCAAGTTTCAACAGATTGGGGAGGTGGGTGTGACGAGATGCCGAGCCAATATCGTCCGTTGAAGTTACACAGAGAATTCAAAATGCGACTGCAGAACGCTGCAGGATGAAGACCACCTCCTATCCAGCCCGCATTTGACAACCTCCATTACAAACCAGGACCTGAAAAAAACGAATGACACGGTCATCTACGCAGCATAATTTTGGTCAGACATGTCCTAACCTGGTTCGGATACGTTAACGAACGGACGAGCACCTGTGTGAACGACAGAAATATTTAAGCAAACAAACTCGTCACATAAAACTTGCTTTTTAAAAATAATAAAGTTTAAAATGTATAGAATATATAGGATAGTCAATAATGAAAGTCATCACTTACCACTACGACTTTACAACAATAACATAAAATTGGTAAATAACACAATGGTATATTACGTGTCGCAAATACCAGTAAAACTTGATTTGTACATCATCATCTTTGATTTATCTACAAATCTCCACATTTGTAGACCCAGACGCCCGAGGCGAAATCAAATCGATGCATACAAAATAAAGAGGAATCCAATAGCCATAACAGAGACGAAGATTCTTGGATATGTGGTGATGCCGAAAAGGATGACGCCGTTTGCGATTAGGGAAGTAAATATATGGATGTAATCGATTTGATAGGCTAAGTCAATTATCCAAGGTAACAATTAAATGAATACAAGAACTGGATAGAATTGATACATTAACTGTTCTGATCTTCTTGTAATAGTATTTTTCGTGTACTATCGCGACTCACTCGCCAAACGGAGTTATTCTACCATCTGCAGGTTAACACTAATTATGCACAAAACTGTTTCATGTAAAGAGTATGTAAAATTTGTAATACGCAGCTAGGCGTTATTGACGTATTCAATCGCGTCGTCTATCTTAACAAAAGCAATGATTAATGACGGTGTTAACATATCATTGTAATCGCAATATATAATATAACATAATAATATGTATTGAAGAATATTATTATATAATATGTATGACTATATTATGGAACGTGTATACACATAAAATTTTATTTACTTATTATTACTCCTTCCTACTCAGTTCCCACTTCCTCATATGTGTGTTTATTCTTCAAAAAAAAATGTTGTGAACGTTTAATTAAGTGGAAACATTTAAGCTTTACTTTTTAAACCTAATAATTGTATACCAATGGTATTGTAACAGCTGTATGTTTCTTAAACAATAATAAAATAAAAGAAAAAAGGAAAATAAAAGAATTAGAAATGCGATAATCTGAAGTTCAGTTACGGTTTCAAAAACTGCTTTAACAGCAGAAATAATTGAGCAAATACATAATATATGGTATAGATAGTGATTATCCGAGTAGTACTACTCGCAAACTCGATATTACCACAGGCATCGCAGATGAACGGTACTAATTATTTTGCCTCAAGAATTGCATATGAAAAAGTGGTGCCGTATCCGTTAACAATTCAACAAAAACTCAATCAAAAACAAATTTCTCAGCGAAATTTGGACCTTTTGGACCAAAGCAAAACCGATTGAGTTTGTTGGTTTATAACTATTGACGAGACTTGGAACTATCACCATAATCCTAGCCCCACCATGATCTTCTTCCCGCCTTAGGAACTTCTAGGCTAGAAACTTTTGATGCAACCGTAATATAAAAACAAAATATTATAAATATTTTTTTATATTATAATTTGATCGTCCTTTGTTAACGGCATCTCTTAGGTGGAAAGTATTATACTTTTTTCTGGCGTTTGACCTACTATTTTGTAAATATTTTATAAATAAAATTGATATATTTTCGAACACGTTATTTTTAAAATAATGCACTCAATTATATCCTAACTAGATTTCTGCCCGTTGCAAGATTTATAAAGACTTTGCATTATATTTAACGTAACCAGGCTTTTGCCTCTTCGAATACAGATAAAGATACATTGTAAGGATCTCTGTAAATACTAATATACTCCGTTCTTCTGTAAATACTGCATTTAATGTAGGAAATGATTCTCGAGATTTAATAACCAAGAAAATAAAAAATAAATAAAAAAATGTTTTTGGGTATTAGGAGATTAATATTTAGAAGAGATGTTATTTGATTTAGGCCTTATTAACCAACAAATATATTGAAAATCTTAAAGTTGAAAGACAGCGCTTTTCCTCTAACGAAGAAAATAAATTTAATGTTATTTTCCACTATATGAAATGTGTATCGTCGAGCAAAATGAGTCGCTTATTTGACGTTAGCAATGTCATGTCACAGGTATAGATGCACCAAACTTTTTTGTTCGTAAAAGTCTCAAATGCTAGTTTTTTTGATAGGAGAGTTGGTGGAAAATATTTTACCATTATTCAATTATTGGTTAAATTAACTTAACAAAAATACGCTAAGAAAAAAATCCCAATCTATCGACAACGGCAATAAAAGTCGCGAAATGAAAATCTCACTATATATACCTCCTATTGGACATAAAATTCTTATAAACTACGCTGATAGGTATATGTTAAACAATGAGGTAGAAAAGTTCTTACCCTATGTAACAACAATATGGCTCTCCAATTAGAAAAACGACGATATGTCTTTTTTAAATCAAGTATCTTCCGAAAGAAACAAGGTTGTTGGTATATTCTGAAAAACCACGTAGAGTTTATGGGAGTTTTGCATTTTTTTTATTTTACGTATACATGTATTTTTTTATTATTTTTTTACCCACAAGGCACATGCCTTTTCGTGGAACCCGCCTTGTTGCCTATTGGCACCATCTTCTAGGTGGGCATTGTAACGTTACCCGATTAAGGAAAAGCCTGTTGTTAGGTCATGGGGAAATATCTTTCATGGAATTTAAGATTACCGTGGAAAAAAGAAGGTGTAATGCTTTAATGATGTGTGTATGTGGGCGCCACCACGGAAATCTAGGATGTTTGGGAATTCGGGTCGTTACGAGAAAAAGCAGGCGTGGTCGCTGCCTGACCTTGAACGCCGCAGAAGGGGATACGCGACAGGATTTGGGACCGCGGTAGCTCAGTGGAAAAGGTCGTGGTAAACCCAAGGAATCCTGCGCGGGGAAAGGAGAGCTTCTGGAAGAGAAGGACAGCCTTGCTTCTATTGTGAGAAGAAGGGGAAAACTATGGAAAGAAGAGTGGAGGAGTAATGAATAGGGATATAATACGTACTTACTGTGGGCTTATCGCCTAACCTGGAAAATAAAATAGATATTCGACCGCTGTGAAGTCGCGAGCGATCTGAGCTGTCAGATTCGCTGCGCGGGCGGTCTCTGCGCCGATGTATTTCGGCGGGCTTCGCGCCGATCCGGAACAGTTACTCTCGTATATTATCAATCTGAGTCTGTACCATTTATACCATAAATCAAGAATAGAATTTCTCTCCGTGTGCGAGAGATTAACCCTTTTTAAAGAGAAAAACTCAAAGTAGGATACAAGGTTTATTGCTCATAAATTACAGGATTTTATCTCATTCGATTTAAGTATATTAAAATATGTATTCGGGAGGACTTCTAGAACCTTCGCAAGCCCTTCGGAGCGGAGGAATCGCCGGAGCGTGCGTGAAAAAGTCACGGTAGGTAGGTCGCTAAACTCACGGTAGGTAGGTGCTTACGGGTATTATGGGAATTTCGGGAGGAATTCTGGGATCACCTCCACGGATATGCTTTTATATTGTTATTATTTGTACAAAGGAGACTTTGAAGAGGGGGAGAACCTTCAACAACCGCCGGCGCGGGAACTTGCGTTACGTCGGTCTGGCGCGTTCTCTGAAACGTACCACGGTTTCACGGGAATTACGCGCCGAGCCCTTGGACTCTCTCTCTTGCGCTTGGCTGGGTTGAATAGTGCCTCTAATGACGATTAAACGGGAAAAATGCCCTAAGGCGAACTATAGAGAGCGCTCTTGCACTAGATTCGAATGATTGGATTCTTTAATATGAAATATAATAATTATTATCTGAACTCTGGGGGGTTTTAAAGTTTGGGGAGTCAGAAAAACATGAACCCTAGAAACTCGCCTGATATGGAAGGTAGGTCCCTCGGAGGCTGGGGTTCGTTGCGGCTGACTGCGGGATTTGCGCACTGATGTCGCCCGTTGAAACTATGGATTCTTGACGAACTTTAAAACGTGTCACTGCAGCTCCGTTTTGCGATAAAATGTGAGCCGCTGGGGACTTGACCCCCAGCGGCCACGGGCACTTCCGCTGCGTTCGGCGGTTCAAAACTAAGAGAGGGTATCAAATTGGGCGCTCGATCCGGTCGGTTTTTAATTTAGTATTCTGGCAATTTTTGCCGCCGAATCCGACTAGGGGTGTGCGATGTTATATCGCATGATGCGATTACGGCAACGATCGGAAGTCGAGATAATATATTTATGTGCCGATTGAATTGTGGCGAAGTGTAAAGTGAATTATATGAGAGTTTTACTAATGTATTTTAAAGAGGTAAAATCTCGTGACGAGTAGTTCGTCACAGGCCGTCAGTATGGGGTAGCGACGTCCCGGCGCTTTACCGCACATAACTAACAGGTGTATAAAAAAAACACAAAGAATAAAAATAAAGAAAAATATAGAGAAGAGATAAAGAGAGAAAAAAAAAATAATATTATAAGAGTTCTATTCCTATGGTGCCTTTGTGGTACGGAAGAGAAGAAAAGAAAATTGAAAAATATGTCCCGAAGAAGAACTAATGACAGTTAGGTAGAGAAAATAAAATAATGGACCTTTGTGAAGGATTCTTACTCTAACAGTTACCTTTGAGATGGGATTTGTAGAATTGTATTGAAGGAGTTCGGATTCGTGGAAATGAAAAGAAGATATGGGCTGAATGGCTTGCTAGGCAACATTTACGAGACTTGTCGAGTCGGTGTTCGTCGTCGGTCGCTCGTCGTCGCTCTAGCGGCCGGGGTGGCCGTGGTCTCGCGGCGGCTCCTCGTCCACGTAGTTTCATCGGCCGGGGTGGCCGTGGTCTCGCGTCAGCTCGTCGTCAGGTCCATCAGCCGGGGTGGCCGTGGTGTCACGTCGGCTCCTTGTTCTCGTAGTTCCATCGGCCGGGGTGGCCGTGGTATCGCGTCAGCTGGAGAAGCGGTTTCGGGTTGAAACCGGCTTGGGGACAGCCGGGTTGTTGGCTGTGCTCGTCCCGTCCTTGTATGCCTCGAACAATGGAGAAAAAGTTGTGCGTTAGCAATGCTGCCTGGATATTGACAAGTGGCATCGTGCTTTGATAAAGTTTACAGATAAAGGCCACTGTCGACCGGTGTCAAGAGAACAGTGAGCGTTCTTTTATTATCGCATTGTAGAAGAAGAATGTCTGATATTATGACGCTGCGATACACTTTCACTTTAATGACTACTTAGCACTTAGTAACTTTAACTATTATCACTGGTTTAGTCTCCCATATTTAAAGCCCCAATTGTGTGCAAGAGGATTGTGCACTATCATATAAAATGTCCGGCAACAATTCGTCGTTATTAAGGAAAGTTTGTATACTGCCTTTAACCGGTGTGCTGCTTCGGGTCGCTGTGTGCCGAAGACTGCTGCTGCGGAGGGATTTCGTCCCGCTGCGCGAGCGCGTCTCGGTTCCGTAGGCTGATGCCTACGTGGCGTTATCCGATGGGGTTGTGATGCGTGCGTCAGTGGGATGTGCCACCTCGCTGTCATCGCCCAAGTAGTGCCGCGCGAGCAATAAGCGTAGGGTGCTTAGTCGCTGCGGTGCTGCTGCAGTCCAGGTCATGAGTGTTGTCATGATTCTGCTTGCTCGTACGGTGTCCATGTACTGCAAAGTGCATTTCCCGAGCCGTAAATGTTCGTATTTGAAGTTCACATTGGCAGGATAGGTTGAGGAAGGACAGGCAGGGTTCCTTCTGACTATTGTTTTTTTTTTTTTTATTTGAGAAAGGACTAGTGCGGGAACGCTATCCTTACATTTCCAAAAGAATAATAGTGAATTTCCTAAGTACAATTTTTTTTACCATCTCGCAAGTTGTAATTTAACAAATAAAAGATAGAAAAATAACGATAAAATAAAAGAAAAACTGTTCAAAGAAAAATAAGAAGTAAGCGAGAAATACAAACTTAATCTATGCTACTTTTCGAGAGAGATTAGTGTTATCTATGTGAGATAACAAAGTAAGACAAAAAATAAGAAAATAGAAAATAGAAAATAACAATAAGAAAATAGAAAATAGGTCACTTGATATGTGAGGAAACGTTCCTCCCTGCTGATGGCAGGTAAAATTTAAACAGTTGTATTAATAAAATATTTAAAAAAGAAAGGTAATTGCTTTTGCTTCGCCCAGTACTGTACGCAATGTCTTTTTTGACGGATATTGCGTACGGCATTTCGGATCTTACGGGCGCTGTATATGTTACATCATATAAAAAAATGAAAAGAGAAGAGAGAAGAAAAAAAATACAATGACATAGAAGATGTCCTATTAATACGCAGTGTTTTTGCCACGTAGTTGTCTGATTTTAAAGTTTGGTTTCGCCGTGTATCTCCGCAGTCAAACCGTTTGTGAGTTCAGGGAAATGAGGTGAAATGAGAAAAGAAATATGATAATTAAAATATGCCTTGACAAGCAACTTTGGTATAAGTGAAAAAAATGATTGAAAATTTGTGTTCTTGCGCGGCCGGGGTTGTTGTGAGGTTCTGGGAAATTTGTTCGGCTTACAAAGTAAAAATGTATCAACAAGTATATGTCGTTTTTCAGGAACCGGACAGTGTAAATAAAGATTTAACAAAAATAATAAGAGAAAAAAATTTATGACATCGCTATAAGGAGCGTAATGTCGAGTGCTAATTGGGTCGTAGTGACCTAGCTGGACCGGCCTGTTTTAAGTGACTCGTGCTTTCAGTCGGAATGACGGACTATTTTATATGTGGTAGTTCCGACACCACGGAATTTTAATTTCCGCGAGTCGTTGTCATCCTCCTTTACGCGAGAAGTGTAGATGATATATAATAATAAAAATTTATGTCACAAGTTTGTTATAGATAACCTGTTTTATATGGGTATAATTTAAATATGCCGAACGTAAGAATTTTCGTGTTTGTGGAATGTTTGATTTTGTTTTGGGGTGTTATGTTTTAATATTTTGGGGTGTTTTTTTTTTGTGGAACCTACAATATTCAGTTTATTAGGGACGTGACAACTGTCATGCTTTTAACGTCAAGCAGTTGGTTCTTGAGTGTTAAAGACTCTCAATTGTCTATATTCTCGATGTAATGTTATTATATGCTCTTTTTCCGTGTTTCGGTGATTTTCGGTCACAACTACTTTATCGGAATCGGATACACTTAACAGTAGGACTTGTGAGATCCTGAGTGTTCAAAACTAACAAAATTACTATACGATGTACTGGTAAGATTTATGTCGAGGGAGAATAGTATTTCGGTATTTTGACTTCAAATTTTCTTCTTCCGCATCCTGTTCATTCTCTTTCCATACTTCAACATTCAGGGATTTCCTTTCACACTTCTTTCATACTAAATTATCTGTCTCGTACTTTCGTAATATCCTTGGCAATATTCTTAGTGTAGAAATATAAAGCGTATTGGTAAGTCGTTTGTTTTGATGCTTATTTTCCTTCTCAAGGGAAGGATCGAATGATTAGGGGCAAACTAAATGAGCTAGAACCTTTTATTTGGGTCATGTAAAAGCCTATCTGCGGAAATATAAGCCGCACCTTGACGGATAGCAAGGTTGAATCAAGGACATTCGCAAGCTGTGTATAAATTGTTGTCAACGACGGTTTCGCGTTCTACTAGGGCCTGTTTCGCTGGACAGTTGTTCGAAGCTATTCCGTGTTGCACAAACATAAAAAAAAATATAGTAAGAAAAAAAAAAATGTATAAAATTGGTACGTTGTACCCATAAAAAAAATAAATCAATAGATCGCGACAGATTTTAATTCGGTCGGACTACTGAGGTGTTTTTCGTCTGAAATAGGCAGGGATATATGTGCCACCGAACCCAATACAATAATAAAATATAGACGCATAAAGCGTATGGTCTTAGGTCGGGAATTACCTCGATTCTAGGTAGGTTCACAAGGCTTGTCTAAGGAGTAGGTCGTTGTTTGTTTAAATGATATAAAAATAAAATATATTAAAGGAGTTACGTATCGTAATATAAAATTATGCGACGGTAAAAATAACATACCAGATGGCGCTGCCGTCTGGTATGGGGTTTTATAAAAAAAAAAAAAAAAAAAATGAAATAGAATATGACAGTATTTTTTTTTTTTGTATAAATACCTAACTTGTCGACTAATTTTTTGACCTTTTGGTACTTAGTATTGTAGGTTCATTGAATTTAGTTTAAGCTATTTTTGAGGGGTTTGTTTGTTTGTTTGTCTCACGGCGGGGGAGGTTTGTTTATTTTAAGTTTATCTACCCTTTTAGCATCTTGTTTTTCCTTTCGTTTTGATTCTAATACGTCTGTTAGAGCTTTCTTCGGAACGTCACCGGTATTTTCCCTTCAGCTCCCTTCTCCTGCCTTTCGTGCGCGTCTGTCTTTTAAGCTACTAGTTCCTTGCAAGGTCCTTTACGTGATGCACTCCTCTGCTGCGACCGCTTTCGTCGGCTAAAGAATGTAACCCTTGTGACACCGTGTGTGTGAATGTATGCGTGTAAGTATGTGTGTAAATGTGTGTACTAACGAGTGTAGGTGTGTGCAATTATGTATGGTAATATGTGGAAGTGTGCGCACGTGTGTGTTGAAGTAGTAATCGCTAACAAATTAAGATTTAAAATTGTATGAATACTGTGTATTTGATGGCAGACTTGTGTGGATGTGTGTATAAATATGTGTGTGTGTGTTGCGAAAAGATAATGTGTGCGTTAATATTAATTTGAATTAAAAATAAAAATGAAAGAAAACCAAAAAATTTAAATGAAAGTGGTTGATAAAGTGAAGAACTATAATTTTTTTTTTAATTTAAAAAAAAAAACGATAAAATGAGAGAAAAGCCAGAATAATTCAAATGAAAATGAGTCGAGAAAGTGAAGAGTTATTATTGTTGTTGTTACTTGTACAGTTCTAGAAAGTGGTGTGAAAAGAAGAAGAAGAAGGAAAACTAGTTATTAAAGCGAATGTGGATAAAAGAAAAATAAAAGAAAAATAAAAATAAATATTAATTTGAAAAAAGACAAATTCCTATATTGTGTTGATGTTGTTTTGAATTTTATAAGTGCTAAATAATGATGAAGAAGAAGAAGAAATATTCGAAGAGTGTGCTATGTTATGTGTGTGATCCTTGTATTTAGTGTTGTAAGTTTGTGTAATTAATATTTTATGACGAAGAAGATATTTGCTCGAAAGTATTATTTGCGATAGTGTGTAACGGTCTTTATTTTCCTTATGCAGAGTATTTTTTGTATGTTATTGAAGCGTGTTGAAGTTGCTTCGTCACAAAGAAATGCGAGTGGCTAGTACCGAATACGATGCGAGTTAAAAGGAAAATAATATTTTGAAAAAGAAAAAAAAATGAATTTCTATGTGTCGTTGATTTTGTTTTGAATTGTATATTATGTATTAAATAATGCTGATGAAGAAGACAAATGTTCGAAGGTGTGTGATGTTACGTGTGTTATCGCTGTATTTATTACTGTATACTTGTGTATATATTATTTTATGAAAATAAAATATTTGTTTGAGAATATTAATCGCGATGGTGTATGATGGTCCTTATTTTCTGGATGTCCGTGTAATCGTCGGAGCGTATTGTCGGAGCTGTCACGAAGGAATGCAAGGAAATAGTATGAAGACGGGGCAAGCTGACAGAAAGAAAGCTGAAAAACAAAACACCAGATGCGGACGTACCTTTATACTGCTTCTATCCGATGTAGATGTCGAAAGTTCGTTGCAGAATTTGCACGAAGTGGCTGCGCTAAAGTGAAATCGAATGTCTATTCAATTTTATATCTGAAATCGTCCAACCAACGGGCCGCAGACCATAGTATTTTTTAGCCAGAAATGGTACATTTATGGGGTGGTATTTTTTTATTTGTTGCGTACAACGATGTATGGAGAGTATTGATATAGGAAAGTATATTTTGTGAATCGCGTGGTATTTTGTCCGCGCGAACGAAAATGTTGCTACGCTCGTTTGACAGCTCGTAATGGCCGCCGTTTTGTAATGTTTTGTCGTTTTCTATAGTTTTTATATTAATTAGGGGGTGTTATATATGGTTTTGTGCCGTGAGACAAGGGTTTCCGCTTGATAGAGGTGTAGGAAGTGTTTTGGGTGATGGATGGCTGTGTGAAGGTGGTTATATTGTAGGTCAAAGTTATTGAATGTTGTAAAATGGTTGGTAAACAAGTATTATTTTAATGATATTTTGAATAAAAAAAATATTTAAAATCGCGCTTGCGTGTGTAATATGTCGTGTTTTTATGGAGATCTTATTAAAAGAGATCTAATATAAAAAAAAATAATTCATAAAATAATTAAGAGACAGCAGAAAAAATCAGGAATTAAATTTATATAATACTATTAAATAATAATAAAAATGACCTAGAAAGAAAAATATAAAAAGAGTATTTTAGGGTGGGATTGGGTGGGAAATATTTTGTTTACTGAAATAGTACAGTTTAATGTGTGTGTAAAAAAAATTTTTGGCCCAATTTCTGGGATCAAAGTGGGAGTTATATAAGAAGAAAAATGTATATTTTATTTGAAAGTTATGTGAGTGTAGTAATAATAGGAAAATATATTGAGTATGTCAAAGCCCCAGTTGGGTGACAAATTCTGTAACGTTACCCGATTAAGGAAAAGCCTGTTGTTAGGTCATGGGGAAATATCTTTCATGGAATTTAAGATTACCGTGGAAAAAAGAAGGTGTAATGCTTTAATGATGTGTGTATGTGGGCGCCACCACGGAAATCTAGGATGTTTGGGAATTCGGGTCGTTACGAGAAAAAGCAGGCGTGGTCGCTGCCTGACCTTGAACGCCGCAGAAGGGGATACGCGACAGGATTTGGGACCGCGGTAGCTCAGTGGAAAAGGTCGTGGTAAACCCAAGGAATCCTGCGCGGGGAAAGGAGAGCTTCTGGAAGAGAAGGACAGCCTTGCTTCTATTGTGAGAAAAAGGGGAAAACTATGGAAAGAAGAGTGGAGGAGTAATGAATAGGGATATAATACGTACTTACTGTGGGCTTATCGCCTAACCTGGAAAATAAAATAGATATTCGACCGCTGTGAAGTCGCGAGCGATCTGAGCTGTCAGATTCGCTGCGCGGGCGGTCTCTGCGCCGATGTATTGCGGCGGGCTTCGCGCCGATCCGGAACAGTTACTCTCGTATATTATCAATCTGAGTCTGTACCATTTATACCATAAATCAAGAATAGAATTTCTCTCCGTGTGCGAGAGATTAACCCTTTTTAAAGAGAAAAACTCAAAGTAGGATACAAGGTTTATTGCTCATAAATTACAGGATTTTATCTCATTCGATTTAAGTATATTAAAATATGTATTCGGGAGGACTTCTAGAACCTTCGCAAGCCCTTCGGAGCGGAGGAATCGCCGGAGCGTGCGTGAAAAAGTCACGGTAGGTAGGTCGCTAAACTCACGGTAGGTAGGTGCTTACGGGTATTATGGGAATTTCGGGAGGAATTCTGGGATCACCTCCACGGATATGCTTTTATATTGTTATTATTTGTACAAAGGAGACTTTGAAGAGGGGGAGAACCTTCAACAACCGCCGGCGCGGGAACTTGCGTTACGTCGGTCTGGCGCGTTCTCTGAAACGTACCACGGTTTCACGGGAATTACGCGCCGAGCCCTTGGACTCTCTCTCTTGCGCTTGGCTGGGTTGAATAGTGCCTCTAATGACGATTAAACGGGAAAAATGCCCTAAGGCGAACTATAGAGAGCGCTCTTGCACTAGATTCGAATGATTGGATTCTTTAATATGAAATATAATAATTATTATCTGAACTCTGGGGGGTTTTAAAGTTTGGGGAGTCAGAAAAACATGAACCCTAGAAACTCGCCTGATATGGAAGGTAGGTCCCTCGGAGGCTGGGGTTCGTTGCGGCTGACTGCGGGATTTGCGCACTGATGTCGCCCGTTGAAACTATGGATTCTTGACGAACTTTAAAACGTGTCACTGCAGCTCCGTTTTGCGATAAAATGTGAGCCGCTGGGGACTTGACCCCCAGCGGCCACGGGCACTTCCGCTGCGTTCGGCGGTTCAAAACTAAGAGAGGGTATCAAATTGGGCGCTCGATCCGGTCGGTTTTTAATTTAGTATTCTGGCAATTTTTGCCGCCGAATCCGACTAGGGGTGTGCGATGTTATATCGCATGATGCGATTACGGCAACGATCGGAAGTCGAGATAATATATTTATGTGCCGATTGAATTGTGGCGAAGTGTAAAGTGAATTATATGAGAGTTTTACTAATGTATTTTAAAGAGGTAAAATCTCGTGACGAGTAGTTCGTCACAGCATTTGTAGCATCACGAAGTCAAACACTCAGGCGGCCACCCATCCCAGTATTGACTGCACCCGCCGCTGCTTAACTTCGGCAACAACGAGAAGAACGGGTGTCAACGGGGCTACGGACGCTAGAAATATATATGATACATTGTCGAATACTGCTATATGCTGATACATTGTCGAATACTGAGTAGGAAAGGCGTAAGTGATAACTTAAGTCCATTCAATGTTGTATTAGCTACAGGAAAAAAAAAACAATAAAGCAGGTTTGTAGAATTTTCATTTACATATTTTTGTTTACATATATGTTATTAATTTTTTCTTTACATATATGTTATTAATTTTTGGTTACATATATGTTATTATAGATTGATTAATTATTTCGTTTGATAGTAGCTGTGAAAAATGGATATTTTTGGTATTAGAAAACTTATGGAATCGTTGTTGTTTACATCCTTTTGCCCTAGCACATCTTTTAAAATAACGAAATAATGTTCAAATGACAGGCAGGCAGACAGGAAATGATTCTCTGCTGATTCCAAGTATAACAAATGTTAATTCTATATAAAACTATATTACATATTTGATTGAAATATGTAAATATTTATGTTCTAGTATATTTATGTAACGTATATATTATTACGTGTTCACATATTAGTATACATTTTTTAAATTATAATAACAATATTTATTTAACTTTTTAAATACCGAAAGGGTACACATAATTTCATGCATATAATGACGTGTAGTCAGTTATGTTATACGTATGGTTCATTTATGTTCTCTACCAAATCAGACAACACGTCCTAAGCCCAGATACATGTTATATTCGGCATAGTTGGGTTTGCACTGAACATGATCGTGTGAATGTTAGACTCATTTAATTCGCACCATTACTTAGTATGGCTATTTCATGTATTTCCATTATTTGCTTGAAATAAAAATATAAGTAATAAAATACGTTAGTAAATTTGGCAATTATGTCACTTACGTTTTTTTTATTATGACGTTACTATGGGTCGTCTAATTAGGTTCATAAAGAAATTCTTTGGAAGGCTATATAAATAGGCGACATGCTTTTGAACTCTAATTTATTTAAATGTCTTCAAATGTTATTCTAGGGACTCGATTATACATCACCTACCTAATCCGGAGCTTTCGGCGGTACGCCAGTATGGGGGAGGTGGGGTTGACGGTTCAGGCTTGGGAGGCTTGGGTTGGGAGGAGGTTAAAAGTTCGGGGGCTAGAGTGGGGATAGATGAAGGGGGAAGGGGGACTCGAGGCGATTCGACGCCAATTGAAAACGGATTTATGACGGACACTCAGCGGGTAAGCGGTCGACTAAAACTGCCAAATGATACAAGATATTCGCTCTGCTCTGTTTGGTAGGTACACGCGAACGAGATACACGTTAAAAGTAAAATCCTCTGGAAACCCAATACAATAACATAATTTTGGGTTACTATAACAATGTCGCATTAAGAGCAAATTTCACTGCAAAATATCAGTTCATATGCAAGCTTTATACAGGATTGCGCATTGAAACAGGACATGTTGAGGTAACGTAATTTGCAACAGTAAACACAATAGAAATATATTATATTAACTACGTACTATATTAACTAGTATGTACCGTCAGACGACCTATTTACAGACTTTAAAGTACTTGACGTACGCCAACTATACATACGCGCTGTTCTGGTGCGCTATCGGAGGGACCTCATGAGGAACACGGATAAAGACAAACCAGAGCACAAACACAACACTAGACACAAAGCCAAACAGATTCAACCAAAAATGAGGACTGTATACGGACAACGACACTACGCATATCTCGGACCTAAACTCTATAATATATTTAACTCGTACACAGGACAGATTTTAAACATCAACCAGTTCAAGAGGCGGGTGTCTCATTGTCTCTCAAATTATACTAGAGATGAATGCGAAAGTATGATGTATTAAAATATTTTATTTCTAACCACAAATTATAGGATATATAGATGTAAATTATGGATATACAGATATACAGATTATAATATGTTATATTTTATTATGTTATACTATATTATATATAAATATAATACATTATTGTATATGTTATATGATATTATATTATATTGTAAAATGTTATATTATATTATGCTAAATTATATTACGTATTGTTTTTTATGAGACGGAAGAAAGACAGCAGGCAAGGCGTACAGGCTCAGCAAATAATACCACAGAACTTTGTATCCATCACCCCAGCACAGGCGTATACCTAGTGGGGTGATGTAATCCTGACAAGTTAATGCCCTTTCGCGATTTTCATCATATGTATTCTTTTAAAATGTGTTTAAAAAATGAACGCAATCTTTTTTTATGTAAATATAAAAAATAGGATACATAATAAAAAAAATATAAAAAAAATATAGGTATTATATTAATTAGTATGTACGTTTACATTATGCTATTTATATTTTCATTAATTCGTGCATTAGACTATTCTTTTTACGCTTTGTCGCCCAATCTCTAGCGCAGATGAATTCTGTCGAACGGAGCGTCGAGGGACCTCTTCCATGGAAAATCGAGCAGCTGAAACATTTTCTGTGGTACGTACCGATCGAACACCACCGGGAGTTTTCTTTTTTAAAACTGAACCAGTTTCTTCAAAATTACATACCCACGTTGTAATCAACGAGCAAATAAGACACGTCTATAACCTCCTAGCCGGTAATGCTGTCGAAATACCCTTTGCGCAGCAGGTACACTCTTACCTTATAAGCAGGGGCTTGTAAAATGCTCTCACAGCGATACCACTTTTCGCACCACTTAATTGCTCCATGGTTACTAATTAAAATGCGTTCTCAACAACTACGCATCGGTTCCGAACATCTTCCGGCTCGACAGTGTTGCCAACTCTATCGTTCATAAATTCCCGTTTCCCGTCCCAGCTCTGTACCATGTGAATATATTAAATATTGTTGCATTCTAAAGCTGCGTGCCCAGGTTTACCTCAATAGTTCAACTGAAATAACTCCTGGCTAAATAATCGAATATCTAAAAATGCGAATAAATACAGAGATGAATACATACAATCAGTTATTCTATGCCAATCCTAGATGAAGAGGCACGTTGGTACGATTTATACAGATTTTTTTTTTGTAAGGGCATCATTTAAATAACTCCTGTGAAATGCTTATACCATGTGTGATAGCTGTTTATTTTATTAGAAACTTTAGGAAAATATAAATAAATAAAAAGGAAATTTCAACATTTCCATCCATTACGCTATTTATTTATTTATTTATTTATTGTAGTACTTATTACAATGGTTACGACTAATTATACCAAACAAGTTCAAGAATCAAACATAAACAGTTCAGAGAAACCGTCACATCGTGTTTGGCACCTGCCTAAAACTCATCTAACTAGGTCAGCTAAGGCCTGTATCTAGATGAGCTAATTACAATACGTATAGTGACAATGATAAGCACGTCATATCAGGTAACGACATATTATTATAACTAAACAAAATATTTACTACCTATAATATCTATAAATATATACATATATACATATATATAAACATACATAAAAATACATACAAAACCTTTCAAACAGCATTTACTACGGCGTTAAATAAAAGTGATAATAAGTATAAATAAAGAATTTATCGTTTTTAATGTATTTTTATTTTTCAAAATACTTACCTTTACCAAAAAACACTTCATTTCTTAAAATTGCATAAAAATATGCACATTTAGAGACGGGCCAAATTATCGCCTAGTTAGATGTGCTATTGGCAGTAAAGGTCATGTAAGATGTGTTAAACCTCCCTATATTAATTATTAAATAATTTATATAATTATTATAAGATTACATGACCTATGAATGAACTGTATACCTAATCCTATGTACCTAAATAAATAATAAATAAATAACCTTTTAGATTTATGTAGTTGATATATCTATCTATTATATTAACAGAAAATACCCTTTCTAAAAACTGTTGCGGAAAATAGTAACAGTTATGGAGATATTGATTCACAGCTACGAGCCCGAAACAAAGCAGCAATCAATGATACGGGTCTTTCAAGATGAGCTGAACACGATCAAAATAGCAAGCGCGCAAAGTGCCACGAAACGGATGATCGTTTCTTTTTTTTTAGGAAACCATCACACGTGGCTATTGACCCTTTGGAAAGTCATCCTACCCCGAAGGCTAATTGGTACACGGCCATTTGCTTGCAGGAAGTTATTGACGAACTTTTTAAAAGCAACCCGAAACGTTACATCATCTTGCACCACGACATGCTCTGATACGGTTAGACACACAAACGAATTTTTGAAAGCGAAGAACGTATAACTCATGAGCCTTCTTCTATAGTCCCGACTTCTCTCAAACATTAAGAATCAATTACGCGGTCAACGATTTTCATCGCCAGAATTGGCTATCGAAGACTAAGAAAAACAAGTTCCAAGGTCACCATGGAGGAGTAGAATAAATGTTATGAAATTTGGTTTCTACATATTAAGAAAAAGTATATTGACGCTCACAGAGAATATTTTTGAAAACAATAGATTTTCTTTTGGCCTATCATTTAATTTTTCCTTATTCATACCTGAAGTTTAGTGTTGCCTTCTAAATCTTAAAATTGTTAGGAATCACATATACATATACAACCGCGGCGATCACAAGCGTTATTTCTATATGTGTTTTAAATCATCCTTGTGTGGTTACTTGTGTGGTAAAGGGGTTAAAAGGTTTTGTGTATCACAACTTTGCTTGTTGAAGGGCCTCTGACTAGCTGGTAGAAAATTCAAGGTGAAAGGTCAAAGTGCCAAAAGAAACGTCCTAAATTAACTAGTAAGTCATTTTTTTTGGTAGTAGTCTTTATTTATAAAAAAGATACAAATTACATGTCACAGTTCCCCACTAAGGCCTTTTCAGTGCTCTTTCATGATTAGCTACAGCTCATTTTAGCAATAAAAAATATTTATTAAACAGTGTGAGTTTTAATTAATCGGCATCCTGGAAGGGGGTGAATCTGTAAAAGCAGGTAAGCAAAAATTGAGAAAAAATTGAGAAAAATTAAAAAAAAATACATTCTTGAAAAATTGAATTTTTAGAAAATAGTATAAAAAGCGCTGAGCACGATGCGCCATCTAGCGGGAGGAAAAAAACGCAAAAATTGTTTATTAGCTATATTTTATCTACTGATAGACAGCGCAGCGCGCTCAAACGCTTGCCAAACTTTTATTTAACAGTCGAGTTCTTCAAGTTTTCAAATAAAAAAAAAAACAAAAAATAAAATTACATAAAACATTTTTTAAACATTTTTTTTTAAAATCAAAAGTTGTTTAGTTTCTCGTACTGATTCAATCCCTTGAAGGACGCCGGTAGATTAAAACGCATCCTGTAATACTCATACACGCCTTACATCGTTGAAAATCATTGAATTACTTTACTTGCCAATTTTCTGACATCGTTTCAGTTACAATAGAAACAGCGATATTGCCTGATTTCCTACTTATTTGTCGGGCCGTCTGATACAAGAGTAAAAAAATCGTGTGGAATAGTTTCGGGCGTTCTGATCCCATTCAATTTCCGACGTCATCGCTGTGAGACATAAAGCCCTTCTTGCGGGTCGTAAAATGTCACGAGACGGCTGTATAAGAGTACGAGTTGAGTACCCTGTGGGCGAGGCGCACTGGACGGCATGGAAATGATCGTAAATCTGTTATTACAAAGGGACTCGAGATGCTGAATTGTCGTGACGGTTTTATAAGGTGTTGGATTTGTCGCTTCGTATCACTCTTATATGGACATCGCTATACTGTATAATATACATAATATTATAAAAAGTTTGATTGATAGTTGAGGCGTTTTTCATGTTGTGTCTATACATAGTCTCTATCTTGCTATGCAGTCAAAAACAAGTTATTGTATAGACCTGACGTTTCGGTGACGTTGCAGCCGCCGTTGTCAAAGGTAGACTGGTTTCTATCCTATTTATAATGTCAAACAACCCCGATAGTCTTCGATTTTATAAGTTATTGTATATGTTGTTTCGTATAAAACTAATGTTTTTTTTACTCGCAAACCATGGCCCATGGCCCCATGGATATAAAGGCCCCCAGCCTCCATTGAAAATAATGGAAAATATTGTGAATTAAAAAACAAAATATCAAACTTTAAAAAATCCTATCATAAGGTTGGCAACCCTGACATCAAATTCTCGCATCTATTCCGGGGGACTCCCCGCCGCTTGTTTTCAGTGTATTTTCTCGCAAACGCAGTCATTCGCAGCGAACAAGCTTCATGTATCAATTTCTCGGTGGATGGGGCGGACCGCTAGCGACAAATTCTTTTGCAAAACCTTTTTTTTTAAATTCTTTATTCATAGAAATAACATCTATGTATAGCAGTTGAGTTCCTACCGAGGTTAGTACCTTGTCAATAGGTAACTAGTAATGAACGTTTGTTTAAATTTTACTTATATTAACTAGCTTTACAAATACTATTACTACTTGCTTAATTAAGGTACTAATTAAGATATTATTACAATTAGTATTAATGTTGTTTTGTCTATTTTAGTGAAAAGTTAAATGTTTCTGTGCGTCAGTTGTGTTTGTGTGTCTGTCATATTAAAGAAACAATATATTGTATTGTCCTCTTTTTATATATATTGTGTACCTAGTGACCTAGACATCATTATCGAAAACAGTTTTTTGGCAAAATGGCAATTAGTTGATTAATTAGGCAGGCCCCCAAGTAATATTAGCCCAGGGCCCCACAAACGCACGGTCCGCCCCTGCTCACAAAGCTTGATGCCTTTCTGTGGAATACACCTGGGTGCATAATCGTCCGCGCGTTCGCTCTGGCGAGCGCGAGAGCGGTTTGTGGGCGCTATTGAGATGTACACAGTTGTGTCGCGCGCGAGCGATCGGCGCGATGGTCGTGTGAAGCGTCTTGTCAGTGGTTGTGCACTCAAGTTTTTATGCACTCCAGATTTCTTAAACTTATTGGCACCTTGGTCGGTCGGCGCAATTTCTCGAGAAGAACTTTCACAAAGTATTTATATTCATTATTATTTCTACAGGTTAGTTTTGGATTATTTAGTTCTTTTAGACTATACAATATTTTAAGTACTTCTCATTAAAAAATTACCTATTTTGAGTTAAGACAGCCTCATCCCAAACCGAAGATATATGTATTATATAATACGTTAAATCGTAAAAAATGGCTGCCAAGATATATATAAAAGTAATTACCACCTATGTACCCAGTAGGTTAGCATATTTTATATGTAAAGTGCCTCGGAAGGTTAGCATACATAGTATAAGCTCTAGTAGGTTAGCATTAGTCGTATCGTCACAACATGATATATTAGGAGAAAACGCTGAAATAAAGTGAAATTTCAACATACAAATATTTTTCATCATACAAAATATTTCATCTATATATATATAAAACTGAATCGCCGTGCGTTAGTCTCGCAAGATCTCGGAAATTACTGGACCGATTTGAATTATTTTTGTTTTGTTTTGTTTGGGTTGATTCAGGCGTGGTTTAAAAAAAATATTTAGGAAAAACTCAAAGAAACAACTGAAAATAGAAAAATTCGAAATTGGTCATTTTGGGAAATGGGCTACTTTCAATAGATAACCTTCGCGGCGATCCTATTGTTTGACAGCTGCGCCATCCATAACTGTCATTCATTCCGGGCAATAATGTAAAATTTCAAAAAGTCGAAAAGTCGAAAAAGTCGATAAGGTCGATAAAGTCAACAAATAAAAAAAAGCCGAAATATTCGAAAAAGTCGAAAACGTCGAAAAAGTCGGAAAAGTCGAAAAAGTCGGAAAAGTCGAAGAGTCAAAAAAGTCAAAACAGTCGATAAACGCTCATGAAGGGTTACAATCAACTCAATTTTAGGTGGTACGAAGTTCACCGGGTCATCTAGTGTAAAATACTTTTCATCAGAATATGTATTAAAAAAAGAGAGAAAAATAAAAGTTTAGGCGTTTGGGCGCTATCACGTAGGAATACTCACACAGACACACAAAAACACATACTGACACACGCATAGTCACACGGACACGCAGTCAAACTTCAATCTGGAAATGGTCTCCATCGTCTCAGGTGGGGCTTAAAATAGATATTTTCGTCTTAATCTCGAAAAAAATGTGCGTTTCCTCCACGTAGACTAGTGAGCCGGAAAAGTAGAATCATAAGCGTCACGTTCGAAAAAAGTATAACGAGGAGTTGTATGAAGTAGAGGATTTTCATTGAAATGTGAGACTGCAAAATTAGGAATACAAAAATGCTAGGGACGCTGAAAAGGGATACATCATAATAAACATGAAATTAGGCGATTTTGCTATTCAAGATAATAACATTATAATAAATATCATAGCTAGTGCATAAAGCAAAATGTATATACGATAAGACGTTTCAAATTCTTTAACGAAATAGAATTCGCAGATTACAACGCCCAAAGTCACTTTTTTGAATGCCAATTCTGATAAAAAGACTTACAATTATAGATCTTCTCTTTATTATTTCATTCTTTACCCATAAGCTCGGCTGCCCTAATCTGCTTAGATGTTTTCCCCTGAACGTTCCGTCGATCTACAGAACTCGTTGTTGTGATGTGTTCCGCCCACGGCATTGTTCAACCAATAACGCTTTATTCTCGCCGGTGCCCCGTATAATGCGCTCATACGCGCAAATTTTTAATTTAATTGAAGGTATGCTCCTAAGTAAATCACAATTCAAGCTACTCGCCTCTGCAAAAATAGCGGATTTAAAACGAAACTTAAATTAAAATAAAATATTTAAGGTGTTACAATGTAGCTATATAATAACAAGTAGAAAACGTTTTTAGATTTACATAAAATAACTCCATTAAATAATATCTCTAGTACGTAAGACTGGTGTAAATCTGTTATCAACAAAAACATCATTATCATTACCTTGCCTTGAGATTATTGAATATTTGGGATAACTGGATATGGGATGGATATTTTAGGACCGACAAAGGTGGATCTTATTAAAATGCCTCATTCAGTAGTTGAATAGTAAAAACATTCCAAAAATAGCAACGCACATAATTTACACACATAAATACACCCACAAAATTACACATATATTTATACACTCTCATATCTCTGAAAATACAAAAAACTTACATTTTATGTGTTAAACCACTCGCCTGTGCAAAAATTAACAGATTAAAAACTAAACTGAAATTAAAATAAAATATTTAAGGTGTTAGAGTAGAAATTTTCTTAGATTTACATCAAATAACTTGAAATATTACCGCTAGTACGTAGACTGCTGTAAATCTGTTGTCTTTTCAAATAAAGAGGAAAAAGACCCTTTCTTATCGTCTATTTACTTTGTACAAAATATGTATATCGATGATAAAACCTATTTATTTCTTCTTTCCAAATACGCCAAAATGGGCTTTTATTTACATTTGTAAAGGGGCAAACAAGCGAATAACATTATTATAATTCGGTTATATTATTTTACTAACTAGGAGCTGTATACGTAATGCTACTGGTAAAGGAGAAGTTTTTATGCTTTTTCGTTTGTCTCTCAGCGAGCCATTGGCCGAAAGGGACGTTTAGCTCGCTGGCACGGGCAGCCGGAGAGGAATCAGACGGAATGGAATGGCGCGGCCGGCGAAGTTTGCGCGGAGCGTTTCAACTGGCAGCCGTATTGTTTATTCGAGTGTCATTCGCAGAGGCGGCTCGGTGATAAAACACATAGCACACTCGACGCCTCACAACTTTTCGAGCACCTAAAACCTGAAGTTGCATCCGAACATCTTGCGTCGGCGAGATACGAGCAGCCGAGGGAGCCGCTCTGCGAGAGCGTTGTCCCCGGTGACCTATCATACGTACGTATGTAGCATGCCATCTTTATATTGGGTCCTTACCTATAAAGTTTCTTTTCTTTAAAAGAAATTTAGGGCCAAAGATTTTGTATGAAACATTTATATTTCATTACTAGCTGACCCGTGCCCACTTCGTTGGGAGGTAAAACTTTTTACCTGTGATGAAATTATGAGTGTGGTTCAGTTAGTACTGAGTGCTTTGATTTATTTTCTAACTGCCAAAAGAAGGGTTAAATTTTTACTGCATATGTATGTATGTATTTGCATGCCAATTTGACTATAATACCGTTATTTGTAAGTGTCTTCTTGTGAGTGTCTTATTTGTGAGCGTATTATCTCTTTCTATTTATGCAGTAAAAGGGAAATTATATGCAGTAAAACGGAAAAGTCTTTTGTTTTAAACACTTGAGACGATAAATTTACTTATTTTCATAAGAATTCATAATTGTTGATAATATGACCAATAAACATGACGTAACGATTTAAATTATTTAAAAAAATATAAAATTCTACTTTTTGTCACTTAAATAAAAAAGTTAGACATATGCTGTCGCTGACTTTTTTGTAGGCATTATCAAGCTCTATAACATTTCTCTAGAACTTATTCATATAGCTCTCATCGTTAAGGCAGCGTTAGTTAGCAACGTTTTCGTTCGACCGCTTATTCTCCGACTTACTTTGCAAATCCGTCTACCACGAAAAAGTATTTTCATTTTTCGAATTAATATATAGCCCATGATACTCACAAACAACGTGGCTTTCTATTGGTAAAAGAATTGTCAAAATCGATTCAGCAGATCCAGAGATTACCTCCTACAACGTCACAAACTTTACCTCTTTATAATATAAGTATAGATTAGAAATATCTACCGTGATATTTGTCATATTAATGGGAGTTGCTTAATTCCTCTGCTGTAAAACTATCGTGGACAGGAATCAATGAATGCTTGGAAGGCGTTTTTCACCGACTCTTCAAAGTTGATTATTTCCCTTATCAAAAGCTATCTAAATTCTGAAAAAAATAAAACTCTATTGGAGCAAGGTCTGTTAAGCACAGTGGATGACCAAGAGCCTTAATAACCTAAAACTCAGTAATTAAATCTATATTTATTAAATTAATTGGTTTGTTGTATTAATTTTAGATTTGTCGCCTGTTTCAATTAGTGTCGACTGAGTAATTCAGCCTGTGTATTATTCAGTCGACAATAGTTTACAATAATTAGGTATTGTAATATTCTGGGTGTTTTTTTTTCCTCCAGAACGTAATTTTAATTAAAATAATAACATCCCTATATACGGGCGTTTTTGTTCAGTTATGCTATGCGATAAGCCAATGGCTATGGGTATAACTTGTTTCTCCTGAAAGATTTATAAACGATTAATAGATATCATAGACTATTTGCCTCAAATCTTATTGTTTATTGTAAAATTAATAATGGACGAATAAAATTATGTGTCATGTTTCTATGTTAAACCCCAAGTTCAGTAATATATTTTTTTAATTTTTACTAGTAGTAATACTATCTCTATTAAGTATTCATCATTGCCAGTATTTATGTCGATACGCTATACAAGGGGGAAGAATGAGTATTTTGTTCATACTCTTTATTGTGTAATTTCACAATGGGCAAGTTGATTTTCATACGACTATCTCTTCCAACCAACCCTACTATAAAGTGTTTATATGTATTTGTGCCTGTCATATGCATGTAAGTGTCTTGTTATTGCATTCGATCGACAAAATTAAAAAGCAATTCCGTTAATTTATCCAAACGAAAAGTGGTGACCAAGCCGGAAATCGAAGCCGGAACCTTATATGAAAGATCATGCGACCTCACCACTATGCCACCGGGACCTGTAGTAGGGCGGAGTCGACTACAACGGGCGAACCCGTTACCCCAGGCTGGTATAACGATATGTAATCATTCTTTTAGCCGTGGGATGAGCGTAAAAGACTTAGAGACAATACAATCAATCTACTGTCTAGCTCGCCAGCAGCCCGTTAGAGACCGAACGACGCCTTACGGCTAGGCACCGGGAAAGGTGCCCAGCGGGCAATGTCGCCCCTTAACTATTAGGTTTGATAGGATATCTCCGTCTGAAGTTAACCTTCAGGATATCTTCGTCCTCCCGACTGGTTACGGGTCCGAAGTCGTTTACGCGACCTCTACCAGCTGTATTACAGCGGTAATACAATTAGAATGTATCGCGGACCTGGGCGTTCTTTGCCCATAGTGCCACACGGGGTCGACTAGCCCAAGAGTGTCATGACAACAGGTCAACATCCACCCCCGCTGCTTAGGAGACACGGGGGGGCCACGGAGAGTTCAGAGCCAAACTTTTTGACTTTGGACTTGCCGATGACCCCCGGTGTGCCTGTGGGTATGGTCGCCAAACTGCGGAACACGTAATTTGGTCTTGCCCAACCCTAGCGGCTGCACGGGAGAAATTGATGGATGCAGTGGGCGCGTGCGTTGGGCGTTCTCCGATTTGGTACCCGGATTTGGTCAGTTGTAGGAGCTGCTTCCAGTCGTTTGGCGAGTTTCTGGCGCACTGGGTGGCTTCTTGGGGAAGCATGAGGCCTCGGGATACCCCCCAGGGGGTACCCTCTTCCTTGGTGGCGTGATTCGGCGGCTACTTCCAGCCCGAAGTGCCCGTCTTTGTGTCCGTCTCTTTACCGCCCCGAGGGGCGTTTCGTTCTTTGCAGGATCCAGGGATTCCCCCCCCCCCCGTGGCTGCTCCGAGACCTGCCCACGGACCGTGCGCCTTCACCATCATCGTTCTAGAGCGTCCTCTACCCCTCTTACCGGCTCCTAAATTTACGCTATTTGTTGATTCTTTTTTCTTTTTGTGAATATGTTAAATTTTGTAATATTTTTGTAAATACTTATTATAATGAATAAATGGGTTCTCGGGGCGGTACAGGGGGGGGTGGTTTACTCTATTTCACCCCCTGCGCGTTTTACCCTTCTGGTACGCGCAGGGTTGTCGTAGCACGACATCCCGGGCAGATAACGACGACCCTCGTCGTTATAACTGCCCGGGCGGTGGGCGGGGTTTGCTGGCCTCACCTATCGCCTTGAAACTCTTAACTGCTTAGGAGACAGTGTATTTTCATGGTCTCCAGACTCCTTCAGCGATTAGTCAGAATGCACAACCGATTGGCTTCGCCGAACGGTACGAAAACCGTTCAGTGGCGCCGGGATGCAATCCCGCCGGCAGAAACCGGTTCAACAGCGTTGAGTCCTGAGACGCGAGAGTCTTACCCGGGGTATCCTTCTACACGATGAGGCTTCTGAATAGGATCTGAATCGTGAGTTGAGCCGATCCGAGAACAAAGTGGATATTGTGGCCCAAGCTGCACGAAACCGCTCACCACCACCGGGCCCTGTATCTCAAGAGAAAATAATAAAGCATCCGTATTCCGTCCGCGAAGGAATCATATGTGCTTTCATAATAACATGAAGCTCAGCAACGGCCGTAACACTACCTACTGTTGGGATGGAATCCATTCAGAGCGAAACAAGAGGCGTCAGTTTGTAAGGGAAAAAAATAATTCACCTCCTCCTTGGCGCGTCGCGTCGCGCCCGCCATCCACTATGCGGTAATATGAAGTGAGAGCCGTTGGGGAGTTTTTTTGCTGATTTGGCTTGCCGGAGATTTATTGTGTTATAGTTCTGCGTCGAGATGTGAAAAAAAGTATTGTTCGACTCCATTAATCATTCCGTTAATTCAGCGTCTCGATCTTTTTCAGCGGCTTGGTGCGCTGAAGCAGAATGGCGACGAAGTGAAAAACTTTCAGACATATTAATTCATTAATGGCTTTTTTGAATATAAATATTGATGCGCATTTCCTGTAAATTAAAAAAAACGCGCGGTTTCACAAAGGTGCATATATATAAGCATGGCTAGTGCGCAAAGTGGATGATCTAAGCTAGCGACAAGTTGATGCTCTTCAGGTGGCTCGGCGAATAATCGCTACGTCACGTTTTCTAGAATACTTATTTTTATTTCATTTATCTAAGAAAAAATATAGGAATCATTTAAACACAATCATTCAGCGTCACTCCTAACAAGTCAGCGCCTGTTTCAAGGAAGACAGCAATTTTATATGACCTAAAATGTAATTTCGAAACTCTAACCCCTCTCCCTTAAGCCCCTACCCATGCCCCCTACCCCCCCACCCGTCTTAAACCCCTCCACCTCGCAACGTTCTCCCTTTCCCCCCTAACCCCACTCCCAACAGCACCCCAAAACCCTTTTGCATCCTAAGCACTTGGATATCTATTAAAGCACTCTAGGAAAGGCGGGATAGGAGCCCACGGAAGAAGAAGAATATCGGAAAAAAAGAAAAGTTTTGGTCTGAAACATGATATATCCTGAGTACTTGGTCTATTTTCTTCGAATTTAAATCAGTCTAGATAAGGCGGGATAAGAAACCCACGGAAGAAAAAGAATATCGAAAAAATATTTTATACCCCGCCCCAACCACCCCTTCGTTCCCCTCCCCCCTCCCGACAGCTTACAGCTTATCTAGAATTTTTGTAGTAAATCTGTGGTATTAAAATGGCTATTTCCCAATATGTTTGTTTCTCGGCTAGCCTCGGGAGGCTCGACGTTATCATTTGATAAAAATTTTCGGTAGGTCGGTCTTTTTTTGTGTCGCTTGTATAATAGATATTGGAACTAAAATTTAACAACGTGGTTTCGACTCTACGACGCACCTATCCACCGAATTTCAAGTCTCTAGGTCCAATATTTCGAGATTAAAGTATGACTAGCGAGCCTCCTGGTGGGATTGATTTCAGCCACTATCTTTTAACTCTTGCCATGATCAAATGATGCTTGCATGCCAAACTTCAGCTCAATCGGATATAGCGTTTTGGCGCTATCATAAAGGAATACACACAGACATATAGACAGACACACAGACAAAAGTGCATCCACAATACTTTCTTTTCCAGGAAAGTAAAATTGCACCACATATTAAGGGAGTTGCCTTCAAGTAAAGGTGAAGTGCAGTCAGTCCTACATAAATGTATTCAGGTGGAGTTATCTACTTCAATGGAGAAAATGAACGTAACTTAATCAATTGATTGGCAAGGAACTAGGCTTGTGACAATCCTAGTTCCTACTTGTCGTTTGTCGGCCCAAGCGCAAGCGCCATATATTACAAGAAGGATTCTAGGACTCAGACCTGCGGGCCAGTTATCCCTAGGAGTCAATCTTCCGGCGCTCCTGGACAGTTTGCGGCGTTGGCCAATCGATTGTGCTTACCGACTAATAGTCGGAAGAGTCTGGAAACAGTATCGCTTACGGGATGCGCTCTTGAAACCACCAATCAGCTACCAGATATCGCGTGAACAGCCGGGCAAAGGATACTGTGGTCCGCGATAGATTCGGTAGACATCGTATCACCGCTAGGTAAGGGACAGAACTGCGCAAGCAAAACAAATCTGTAACCAGTCGGGAAATAGGTAGACAACGTATCACCTCTAGAGCTACGTAAAGGAGAGTGACATTCGGCAGACCGGAGTAATCAGGTCGCAGCTGGAAGTAAGGGCGCGAGCGTCAGCCCGCTGTTTGATTTACCTGGTTATCACGCGATAAGGTGTTGGCTTCTTACACTCGAGTGGCGTAACTAGACAGTGTACTGCTTTTGTCCCAAGTTTTCTACGACCTAATATCGTTAATCTTCCTGAGGTGACGGGTTCGCCCTTTGTAGTTGACAGCTCCAGATGTATGGTCACAAACCAGACATCTGGTAACTCTTGATAGATCAGCCAAATATTACGACGTATTGATTCTTAGGCAGACAAGAGTGTTTTAGAAACCATATGTTACATATTTCGGGGGGTGTATTTCGAGAAAAAAAAAGGGACTGAAAATTCAATACGAATATTTTCCGTTAGCCTATTGCCATTACAGACAAACATCAAAGCGTAACGTACATCGACACGCTTTATTGAATTCAACGGAGATATACGGAGAAAAGACATTTCAGCGTATTTTTATATGGGTGTGTCGTCGCATTGGGTTTGTGGACATATCAATATTGTTCGCGTCGTACCGCGGACCGCGGACGGCCACAAACAAAGACGGAGAAAATATCCGCACCGTTAATGGAAAAGAACATTGAAGAATTTACGAGGTAGCGAAATAATAAAAGATCAGCCGAACGGGATAAACAGGTATTGGTTTCGGTTGGAGAAATTCCTTATATATATTTCAGTTAAGAAGTTCACATGAGGGAATGATTCCCGGCTGGGTCAGCATTTTCCGTTGGGATCAAATTAACGAAATTGTATTTTAATTCTGTGGATCGAATGCATTAACAATACACTTATGTTACACGCACATATACGAATAATCACAGTAAAACAGTGGGGTTGGTTGTAATAGATTATCGTATAATAATAAACCCACCTAATGTGAAATTTCACAATAAATAATAGAAAACGAATTAAGTTCTTCTAGGCCACTCGTTTAAACGCCATTTTATTAGCTGAGGCCTCAGCTAATGTGGTTACGCATCGTCCTAACACACGATGCGCAAAACGTTCATTAGCGCCGGAGGGCAATCCCCCAAGGGAAACCGATCCACCAGCCGAGGTCCTTTCCGGGGTAGTTCCTCACTTGAGGACGCTATTGAATAGGAGCTGAATCGTAAGTTGGGCCGACCCTATAAACACAGTGGATGTTATTTAAATACTGTCACCCCAGAACAGATATACACTCTAGTGGGGTGATAAAATCCACAGAAACGTAATCTTATCTGCTTCGCAAACAAAAAAATATGTAAAAATGTTATTATTTATACTTTTTTTTTTGGCCAAATTCTATTTTATTGTATTGGATAATTTTATAAAATAAAATATTTCCCGAAACCTTTCGCCACCATTTTATTAATATTTTATGAACACATGAAATCTGGACCAGTTAGGCCCAGCTAGTTTTGCGAAAAGCCAGCCAAGGGTAGAACCATGCCATGTGTCTGTTATTTTAAGGCCATCTGCTCGATTATCCTGTCTTTTAAAATAAATAATATAAGTCCATAAGTTTAAAAACATACTGAATACTGCCACATTGAGGATAGTTGATTGGTCGCTGAACAGAAAATAAACAGGCAAATTCTGAAACACACACAGAATTAAACTTTTGCAGTATTGTTTTGTATTGTAGAAATAATGCGCATGCAATAGTATATAATAATTAACGTTATCCAATTTATTTATATCCTATAATATGATAAAAGGCAGTGTCACAGGGTCGCTTTTTCATATGGGCAAACTAAGGGATCGCCTAGGGCGCCTGAATCTAGGGGCCGGCAAACAGCTCAGCGGCATTAGGTATTAGCACAGCAGCATCATTATTTATATAGGGTACTAGATTGCTGATTGCTATAGTTCGTTTTGGCAACTCTTCTGCGCCGGCGACATGTAGTTGGTCCTGATAGCACTGTCCGGCGAAGTTAATAGCCATTTGTTTAGTCATCTATAATAATATTAATAATGGTTTATAATAATAATTAATAATGGTTTATTGTATAGGACTGATTGATTATATAGTCCATTATTTAAATAATGATAACTATAATAACATTAAATTATTTATGCCATATAAGAGTATCGCCTTTTTATATAGGCTACTTAACCCTTTGAGTAACGCCTAGGTTTTACATATTACTCAACCCTTCGAGTAGCGCCATAATTTCATGGCAGACCGCGGCAATTTATTGGAATTTCTTGCAATATCGCCGCGCTCAACAAAAAGTACTATAACTATGGAACTGCTATAGCAATCATAAAAAGAATAACTGTTCAATAATTGCACTGAAATTTCGTATATAGAATATTACAATTTCATTTTGTAAAATAATTAGATAATTATGAATAAATATGAGAAATTGGAAAAAGTGAAAAAAAAACTCGGCATTTCAAACTTGTAGTTAACTTGTCTTACGGGAAAATACGGAACCCTATTTAAAATTGTAAATACTATCGTGATATTTATTAGATTTTCTATCAAACTTAATATTTCGTTTTGCTTATTTACATGCAAAAATATTTAAATATTAATTAACTCATTAACTCATGTTTCTGCACAAACTTCTTAACGGCGGGATAGACTCACCAGATTTATTAGAAGCGTTAAATTTCAACGTACCATCCAGGCGACTGAGGCAGCACTTAACATTTCACCTTCCCACGCAGACAAATCAATCTTTCCACAATCCTATCTCACGTACATGCCGGTTATACAACACTATAACCGATAACATTGATTTCTTCAACCTGGGACCATTAGTAGTTAGGTCGATTATAAATAACTTATTATGAAACACATTGATAATTTACCGTATGTTTTTATTATTTTATTCCAGACAATATTTGATCTATTTTTTTTTACCATTTAATTGTTTTCCATCAAGGGACGCTAATTGTTTTGACACAGGATAAGTAGGGCCGTCGCTTTGGCTTAGAATCGGCCGCCGGGGGCATAATTCGGAGAGTGATAGATCTATTAGTATTTTTCAGGTTTGCCTAGTGATCTTGGCCGTGGGACGGTAATTCGCCTTTTCGTACATATTGGTGTGTTTTAAGTGTATCACGTTTTTACTCGTAGTCCATAATATCAACATGATTGGGAGCTAATGGGCCCTTGATAAGGTGGCCTCGAAGACCCATTTTATACAGGGTTGGTCACACTTACGGGTACAGGGTTGGTCACCCGGACAGGACTCTGGCCTTAGGGCTAGTTTCCCCTAGGAGTCAACCTTCTGGCGCTCCTGGACGGTATGCGCACCGTGCGGCGTAAGCCAATCGATTGTGCATTCTGACTAACAGTCGGGGATCTGGGAGTCACGCTCGACCAAAGACTCACCTGGAACAGCCACCTAGATAAAACAATTCAAAAAGCTAAAAGTGCTTTGGGTATAAGCAGAAGACTGGCGGGGAAAAACTGGGGCCTTAACCCCAAGATCTCCCACTGGCTATACACTGCCATTGTGAGGCCGATAATCTCGTACGCCTCGGTGGTATGGTGCAACAAAGCCAACCAGAAAACTGTGATTACCAAACTAAACAATATCCAAAGGACGGCGTGCCTCATGACAACTGGCGCAATGTCCTCCACTCCTGGAGCAGCTCTAGATGCACTGCTGAACTTACCGCCCCTACACATTCATTTGCAACAGGTGGCGAAAGCCAGCATGTACAGGCTATCTGCCCGAGAGAAGGTAAACTGGATCTCACAAGCACTAAGATCAGTTCTTGACTCAGTCAGTGAAAACCAACCCTCAACATGGTATCAGACACCATGCTCCCACTCCTAAACTTTGGAAAACTTTTTACAGTGGAACTGCCGCCCAGAGACGACTCGCTAAAAAGCCAACTGTAATGGGAGGCCGGATGGTATACTGATGGGCCCAAATCGGGACTTGACGTAGGCTGTGGTATATATGGAGAGCGACCAAACTTCGAAAGAAGTGTAAACTTGGGAAAATACGCCTCCATATTCCAAGCGGAGGTTTACGCCATTATTGAATGTGCGGATATCAACCTCCAAAAGGACTACGCAAACCACCGTATCTATATCCACTCGGACAGCAAAGCAGCTCTTATGGCACTAGCCTCGAATACCATTAATTCAAAGCTAGTGCAAAACTGCATATCACTACTGAATTCCCTGGGCGAAAAGAACAGGGTAATACTAAGATGGGTTCCCGGCCATGCAGGAATCGAGGGAAATGAAAAAGCCGACGAACTTGCTAGGACGGGAGCAAAGGGAACGTTATACGGCCCTGAACCTTGCTGTGGCGTACCAAAAAGCCTTGCAAACCTAATGCTCAAACAAATGTGTTTAGAACAATCCGTCAACCACTGGAACAACACGCCAGGATTGAATCATTCCAAAGCGCTTATTAAGCCTTACGACCGTAAGACGGCCCGTGAGGCCCTATCGCTAAATAGGAACAATCTACGCATACTGGTAAGGGCGCTCACGGGGCATTGTGGCCTGAACAAACACATGTTCAATCCCAAGCTCAAAGACACAAAAATGTGCAGGTTCTGCCAAGGGGCAGAGGAAACTCCCCAGCACCTCATGTGCGAGTGTGGCCCGCTGATGCGTAAAAGATACAACCACCTGGGTGGTCACTACCTCCAACCTGAGGAGGTAAAACAATCTGGCGCCAAAAGCCTGCTGCGGTTCTTAAATGACACGAGGCTTAGCGCAGAACTATAGTAGGTGGCGAGCACAATAGATCAGCAATGGTCGCAGTGTTACAAGGCTCATAAAGACCTTAGAAAAGCCCCACTCAACAAATAAAAAAAAAACAGTCGGGGAAGTCTGGAAGCAGTACTGTTTCCTATAGAGCTAACGGGCCCATGATGGGTTGGCCACGACGACCCATGTGTTCAGGGTCGGTCATACTCACGGGTCAACACCCATCCGACGGCCTCCACGCACGGGGTGCGAACCTGGGTAGGACTCTGGGGGGCGACTCCAGTTACCCCCGGGAATCAAACCTCTGGCGCTCCTGGACGGTCTGCGCACCGTGCGGCGCAAGCCAATCGATTGTGCACTCCGACTAACAGTCGGGGGAGTCTGGAAGCTGTATTGTTTCCTATAGAGCGGGGGTGGTTGCGTACCTTACGGCGACTGCTCTTGAAATGACCATTGGCATTCCGATCCCGGTTCAGAGCCGGGCAAAGGACGCCTTGGTCCGCGATAGATTCGGTTTACACCATCTCACCGCTTCGTAAGGGAGAGGACCGCGCAAGCGACCTCGAACTCGGAACCAATCGAGAGACCGGAGAAATCTGGTCACAATTGGTAAGTAAGGGCGCGAGTGTATCGAGCCGCCAGGTATTATTCCTGGCTATCTCGCGGTGAGGAGTTGGTCTCTTACGGGTTGTGGCGTAGCTAGACGTCGGATTGTTTTGTCCAAAGTCTTCTACGCTCACTGCAGGTCGATAGAACGACTAATCGTTAAAACGTCCTGTGGTGGCGGGCTCGCCCGTTGTAGTTGACAACTCAATATGTTTCCTATAGAGCGGGAGTGGTTACGGACCTTACGGCGACTGCTCTTGAAACGACTATCGGCTAAACGATATTGGGTGAAGAGCCGGGCAAAGGACGCCGTGGTCCGCGATAGATTCGGTTTACACCGTTTCACCGTTTCGCAAGGGAGAGGACCGCGCAAGCGACCTCGAACTCGTAACCAGTCGCGAGACCGGAGTAATCTGGTGCCAAATGGAAGTAAGGGCGTGAGTGTAAGCCCGCTGGGTAACGCACCTGGTTATCTCGCGGATAGGTAAGGCGTTGGCCTCTTAAGGGCATGTGGCGGAGCTTGACGGTGAACTGTTTTGTCCAAGTCATCTGCGTTCACTTCACGGGAGATAGAACGACCAATCGTTAAAACTTCCTGAGGTGACGGCTTCGCCCGTTGTAGTTGACAGCTCTAGTTGCGATGCCACACTCAAAAACGGAGTCAATGGGCCCGGCTCACTCGAAGACCCGCTAAAGAGCAATTGCTGAGCGGAAGGCGTCACGGACCTTGGACAAGGCCTGTCGACTCTCACAAAATGTTCAATCGTCTTTAAGCACTTGGTTGATGTTTATAGAGATAACACGCGTCAACGAGGCCGTAACGGAACTTGAGCATATTGAATTTCGTTTCAACGAATATTGTATCAACTCAGAACTTTATTCTCTATAAACCGTGCTATTCATTGCGAACAAATAGTTTTATATATTTTTTTAAACATACTGTGCTTTTTTATTTATTACAATGTTGTGTTGTGTTTCACTGGCCGATTAATTATTTCCCACAACATTGTCTTACAGTATTTTCATATGCGACAAATCATCACAATCGAATTGAATTAAATTAAATTACTATCGAAATATATTAAAATTTAGTCATTATGCGATATTATCAAACAAGAATAATAGGGGTCCGTAAAGAAAAAGAGTGGGACGGGATATAGGTATTTATATTATAGATTACTGTTTCCTTTAATTTTCGCTCTCTTTACTTTAAAGAGACAGTCTATTATATGTATACTATACATATTGCCCAGTCGCTAAGTGAGATATGAACAGCTTTGCTGTATTTAGGTTAGTAAAATTTATCGATACCATGATATCGACCGTTGTACGTTGTCATGAAACGGTACAGAATTGAGTTCGAGCGTAGCTAGTTCTGACTCTAGTTATTTCATCTCCCTGTTGTGAAAACCAACGCATCTCAAAATGCATTTCTATACGGAGCGTGTCATAGATATAATACAGACTTTTTAAGTGTGGACATATTACACTCAACAAAAACCTCTTATAAGATTAAAAAAAAAAAAAAACTAAAGTCTATCTAGATTATCACAAAACATTTATACATATTATATTTCATTTAATTTAGTTCATGGACATAATTTTATCTTAATTATATTCATTATAATACATATATATCATACCTAAAATTAAATATAAATATATTTATATACATACATTATATTTTTTTATCTATTTTGTCTCTTCCTTTAACCTCACTTCCCATCCTGATTCCTCTCATTCTCAAGCGGAAACAATATAAAATTATATTGCGTTCATTTTGTATACATTATAATATCCCTTTCCGGACGGCTCGATACGATCGTGCAAATAATTTAGAGAAAATCCTGAGCTCGCGGTAATCAACTTTTCGCAACGGGGACGACACCGATCGATCGTGCAAACGCTAGAGCAACTAGAAAAATATACAGCGGGCGAGTCAGTCGCATCAGTCTCGCCTGGATCATTGGCTACGATGGCGGATTTTTTTGGCGGGAGCAATGCTTCACGTAAGTACCAATTTTATCAATGTTTTGTTAAATAGCTGGTTGTGTAATGATTTATTTAGTTAGACAATAAGTTAACTGAGGTAAATTAGTAGAAAGTAAATTAATAGATGGAATATATTACGAACTATAACGTGGCAAAAAGTTAAGTGCACGATCGTGTATATTCGGCCTTAACCCGAGATATAGTGTTTTGTAAAGTATTGATGTTTTTCATCAGTTTTAGATATTTTTTGTTTCTGATACTATTGTTTTTATGTTTTTAGGGCGCCCACTCAACGATGAGCAGATAGAAAACCTTTTGAACGATGGAAACGTCTCAGAAATGGAAGATTTGGATCTCGACGAAGAGATATATCCATACTCAATTATTTCCATGCTTGAGGGAGATGAGTTTGAGGCAGATCAATCCGTTGTCGAACTATTCGCTGTTACACCCTCCGAACTCTGTTCCAGTAGCACTTCGCTCACCAAAGCTTCCCCCGAGGTCGCAGCAGCGCCTTCCGCACCAACATCTAGCAACATTTTACCAGCTTCCCCCAGGCCATCTGTACGTACTACAAAGCAGAATAATACTAATCGATCACTTGCCAAACCTACTCGCACATCGAAGCGCTCTACTACTGCCAGCACTAGCACTGCCAAAACTGGGACCAGTACTAACCGTAGACCATCTGTACCATCCCGCAGATCTGCTACATCGTCTAATGGTACCTCTAAAAGACGTCATTATATATCTCAACCGCAACCTTGGAAGCAATTACCATTCCTAGAAAAATCTCACGAATTCACATCACTTCCTTGATGGGAAGTAAGAAATCCAATTGAATATTTTAATGAATATATGGATGATACATTCTTCGAACATATGAGTAACTGCTCAAATATGTATCACTTGAGAAAGACTGGCAATGAACTAAAGACTTCGCGAGCAGAAGTAATGAAACTTTTTGGTATTCTTGCTCTAATGGGTTCTATTCCATACCCACGATTAAAGATGTACTGGTGCAAAGGGATTGCAATGGAAAAAATTACTTCGACAATGACTCGCGACCGATTTTCGACGTTACGAAATGCCCTTCACGTTGTAGATAGTGACACGCCGCCCCCAGGAGATGTGAAGGCCCCCACTCTGGAAGGTGCAACCCATGATTGAACAAATAAGCAAGGGTTGCTCTAAACAGGAGAGAGTGCCAGGCTTTTACTCGATAGATGAGCAGATGATACCGTTTACCGGGCGTTGCATTTTGCGACAGGTCGTGAAAAACAAGCCCCGTCCAGTGGGGCTAAAAAACTTTGTGCTTACGACTAGCCAAGGTTTAATGCTTGACTTTGATATATACAAAGGGGCTAAGACTATGTTCGGCAATAACATGTCTCTCGGACTTGGTCCAGCTGTGGTCCTTCATTTATCTCGCAGCGTACCTCCAGGAAGTTGTTTGTATCATGACAGATACTTCACAACTGTACCACTCATCGAAGAACTCGATAAACGCAATATGCACATCACGGGCACAATCATGGCGAACAGAATCCCCGAAAGAAGTAGTCTGCAGTTTAAAGAAGATAAGAGAATGGCACGTGGAGAGAGCCAGTATTTGGTAAGAGGGCCAGTCGCTATAGTAAAATGGAAAGATAACAAGAGTGTCATGTTAGCTTCAAATTGCGCTGGATCGGAAAACAACACGACTGTGAAAAGATGGAATAAAACAACTCGACAATTCGTTGATGTAGCTGCTCCACAAGTCGTGATGAATTATAACCGACACATGGGTGGCGTAGATGTGCTCGATCAACAAATGGAGTAGGTACTACCGCACCTTCATAAAAACGAAAAAGTGGACCCTGAAAGTTATATTACATTTCTTCGATTTAGCAATCGTGAATGCATGGAGAGCATACAAAATTGATTGTGATGCTAACAAGTTACCAAAAAAAAAAATTCTAGACCTACTAGAATTTCGTATGGAAATTCACGAAGTGCTGGTCAACGTACCAGACAAGAGGAGAAGTGAGGTATTACTAGCTGATTTCGCTTCGGATGATGAATCGCTAGTAACAAGAAAGTACCACAAAGCAAGCAGGCCATCTAATTATCTGAGATATGACGGCTATGATCATCTACCTGAGTTTGATGACATTAAATCTCCAAGAGCTTGTCAATTTGAAAGCTGTTGCAGTCGAGCTAAGACACGATGCATCAAGTGCAAAGTGTACCTTTGCATCTCACGTGGCCAGAACTGTTTTAGAGCTTATCATAAGAAGTAATGTGTGTTCTGTTTTTGTTTTTAGAAGTAATTTTATGTTTGATAAGACTGTGAGTCTACTTTTTGTTCCTTTTGTCACTAAAAGATTTTATGAGATATTTTAATAAATAAGAAATGCATGGCTGATTATTGTAAATCAAAAGGCTGATAATTATAACTAATTAAGTTGATTTTGTAACGAAAACGTCTTTAATTTACCTTTTCCTGTTTCAATTATGAACTTGCACGATCGTGCAATTACACATATGTCCTGACACGCACGATCGTGCAGTTAGTTTTTGCAATGATCTGTCACAGCAGGATTTTTTAAAATATTTTTTCCTGAGTTTATATGCCAAAAGAAAGCAACTAACTAGAATTTCAATTCGGGATTTTAAAAAAAAATCTCTCGTCCGGAAAGGGATATATTCGGAGTCACATTAATTGATTTTTGACATTTTTAAATACGTGTTTATTGCATTGTATGTAGTTCTGTTTAAGAGGCTGTGTACAAAATCGATGTGGGCCGTGGGCCGTGATAACAATGGTAGGTATAATATAACTATAGGAAGGTAGGATTTTCGGAGCCAAAGAGATACGTCCACCCTTTGTAAGCGCTCGGCCGTTACTAGCTGACTTGAGGCGTGAATCGTATCATAGGCGAGTATCATAACGCGAGAATTAGATTGGTTTAAAAACTTTATTGCCAATTTTAATTAATGTTTAGCATTTCTTTTTGAGGAAATGGGTTGATATTGAACTAAAGTTTATTTCTGTTGTTTTTATTTTATGAACGAGAGTTCTAAAAGGCCAAAATCTAAAGCAATTCTTCGCCCATTTTCTAAATAATTTGACAAAGTTGAATATTTTTTTTATCAACAATTTTATATGAAAGTAGTAAAAAATGATTCACTTATTATATAGAGTACTTTCAAAACAATATATTGTATTTTTTTCATACCGTTTAGATGTCAAAACGATTCGTAAATATGTTATATTCTAAACCTCTTACAGCAAAAATTCACAAACAGTCGCCGGTTTAAGGTCAATTAATCAAAATTCTATAATAATTTTCAAAAAAGTAGCTCACTCATTAGAAAATAATATAAATGGTCTTTTATGTTGTGGAATAAAACTTATAGAAATACAGTATTTTAACCTTAAATTCACGTCTGCAAAATTACGTAAATTCACGAAATGCGCAATATTTCGTGTACGGCCTCTTAATTCCAGAATAAAATAAAATAAAATAAATTAAAATAAAAATAAAAAATTGACACTAGTCACTTTAAACTTGCGAGGAGATAAAACCACTCGAGACGACTTCTCTACCAAATAAGGTCTGTCAATGTTGTTGTGTATTATTTTGTGCAATGTCAACCCGCTGTGTGGGGTCTTCCAGTGAAATCAAACGAAAATAATTCAGCAGATCTCGTAAGTTGCAAGTCTTGCGGAAGTCCAGGTATCTTGTAAAAGGTCTTTGGACGTCCTCCACTTTATATGTATGACGTCATATTGCGGATTCCAAATTTGAGAGGCGAATTCTAAAGTGCTACGATATTAACAGGAGTAAAGCGATTTGGAGACATTTATATTCGAGAAAAGTTTAGATATTCTTCCTTCTCAACGCTTTTCTAACAATGCTATCGATGTGCTGGTCAAACGTCATCTTCTGTTGTTTTAAAATAATATTATTAATAACTGAATCTGAAATATTACCTGAACTAAATCAATCAACGATAGCCCATATATTTTCAATCTTGCGCAAGTAGCAATGTCTCATTCCATTTTATTGAAACTGTAGAGTTGGGTGGACGCTTTGCGTCTCTCGAACCGCTCCGGCTAAGCTGTGACGTCATTAGCACTTTAGAAGGCGGAGAGTGAAATCAAATATCGTTCCGGCTGTCAGGTTGAGAAACAAACGGCCTAAGAAAAATGCCGGTATGTTTGATTTTCGCGCGCGGAATCGTGATTTATACCCGACCCTTCTTTGGGGCCCTCGCGGCCTCGCCTCGTCCTAGCAACGCGTATAGGGACGCATTCCTAGGCACGTATTAAACCCTATTCTGTGAATTGTGCCAGAATAGCGGTGGCTTCATACTATTAATTTACAAAATTAGGGATTGTCTAATTGTTAATTTTAATTACTTGTAGTTATGATAAATTAAAGTAATTATGTCATGACTGAAGTAATGACGAATTTAAATCGGGATTCTCATAAAAAAACACGTTTTCACGTTTTCTTTGCTTCTCAAATTTGGTATAAACGTTGTCACAGACGCCTCTTTCATTCTACTCGGAGCGTAATCTGTAACGACCCTTAAAAAACCACGAGGAGTCGCCGACATCTCGGAGACCATCTGGGTTTAACCGTAAATAACAATTGAGCACTTTACGTTATAGGATCTACCCTAACAGATGCAGCATAGAGCAAAGGACGCATGCTTGCTTGGCTATCACCCATACATGAGAATGGGGATGAGAATGAGAATTTATTCAAGAATGAGAATCATATCACCATATGAAATCGAAGGCTATCGTGGTTGTTTGTAATTATAATAGAAGAAAAATGAAAATTCTCTGTGAAATTCGTATCACCCGAAGTTTTCGACGATGTTGCAATCAGCGTTGTCCAAAGTGGACTGTCTGCCATACCGGGTAGGCATGCGTTTTAACTTAGGCGGGTAGTCCGCCATCGTACAGTACGACATAATAATATGACAGCAGTCTTTCTTTGACACCGAGAAGGCATTTGCCTCAATATTGAGCTATCGCAATTGACATACTCATATCATGGTTGTAAAGGTGATACGACGATATGCTATTTAGTAGAATCGAAGCATTCAAACGTATTAACAGGACGCTTCTTACTACACCACAGTGCTCTCTCAATAATGGTACCTAAATTAGTCAGTTTAGTTCATAAATGAACCTTGTGTAGGCATCGATTCTTCACATGCACTAAATGAAGAGTGGAGATATATAATGGGCCGAGAGACATTTTTTGTTGTTGTCACATCATATATCTCCACTCTTTATGGTCTTACTCTTATGCTTCATACATTATCGAGCATGTATGAATGATAAGTCTAAGAAGGTGACACATCTGGTCTGAATCGTATCCTTGCTTGGCCATGGTCACTTAGTCACGAAAATCGTTATTTAAGGAGTACAGGTCATTGTTTTTTTCATTGAGATCTAACTTTAAATTTCTCGTCTTTATTCTTCTTTTTCTTGTTCCCATCCACAGTTGGACACCATTAGAGTCTTTTTTATGGTCGATTTGTTTTTATCCAACCAAACATTAAAAAAAATAGTTCCAAGTTTACTTAACGTAGGCTCTACCGCCAGAATCAAAAATCTTTTGATTTTAATGACAATGTCATCAATGTACAGATAACTGTAAGATATAAAAAAAATCATAATATATCATGGGTGGGTGAAGCAGAGCGAATGATATTTTGATAGTTGCGAATTGCATTATAATTTCCGTAGCCACGTTGGAACACAAATTTCCATAAAATCACCGAAATTAAGCAGCGTCGGGCATGGTCAGTACTTGGATAGGTGACCGCCTGAGTATTGCCGCGTGATTTTATAAAGCAGACCGCCTGTAAGGTAATTGTCGTTAGACAATAAAGTATGCCGTTACCCCTTGGGGCATAAAGATTGTTTTTTAAAAAATAATTATCTAACGGGTTGGAAGAATCGGAATTGCTCTGTTAGCCCAAAATCAAAAACAAAAGGTATTCAACAGTGCTGCTTGCATAGTAAACAAATATATAAAGTACATATTTCTTCCCTCGCGTTTGCCGGAGAATTTCAGTATACATTATAAACTATATTCTTTTGTTATTTTGTATAGTGTATATATACTTCACTACGTTGATATATTCTCCGCCATTTCCCGTTCTCGATTTCGTCCATTCGTTTTCGTTCCCCTTTATTTCTTTTGATGTCTCATTTGCCTCCATCTCCCCCCTCGGTCCTGTTTGTGCACCAAAGGCCCAAGTCCGCCCACCCTAGTGTTTTGTTTTGCGCGGAGTGCCACGGTGTTGAGGTACGTCCCTTCATCAGTCTAATGTCTGCCGTTCGTCACTGTTAAAGTGTTTTATTAAGTCATTTTGAGGATAAGGGTTTCTAGTCGAGAACGAAAATGAAACTACTAATAGAGTTAAGTTTATTGAAATATATATTGTGATATATATTTTGATATTTTAAGTGTGTAAATTTTTTAAAATTATTTTCAATAACATATAAAATTAGATTCATGAAAAGTTACTTATCTGGGGTCCTGGTGGACCAGAAACATTTAAACGATAGTTAATGTCCTCTTTAAATACTTAGGGCAGCGGCACCTGTTTCCGCAATTGATAACCTATGATGTTCTTAGTTATTGCAGCCGAATTACTGTATGCCCTTGGATGTAATACGTATAGGAGGATGGTTTCTGTAACAGAAATGGATGTTAGTAACTTATTTTAGAAGAAATTATATGATTGAGAATATTTCGACTAATATCCATCCAGATAAGTAACTTTTCATGAATCTAATTTTATATATTATTGAAAATAATTTAAAAATATATATATATATATATATATATATATATATATATATATATATATATATATATATATATATATATATATATATATATATATATATATATATATATATATATATATATATATATATATATATATATATATATATATATATATATATATATATATATATATATATATATATATATATATATATATATATATATATATATATATATATATATATATATATATATATATATATATATATATATATATATATATATATATATATATATATATATATATATATATATATATATATATATATATATATATATATATATATATATATATATATATATATATATATATATATATATATATATATATATATTTAAAGAATTCGTTTAAAGGATGACACTTTGATGAAAAAATAAAAATAATAAAAGCCACTTACATAGCTGGAAGGTTTTCCCGGACTGGACTGGGAAATGCTTATTGTTTAAACGAGATGTATTTTTGGATGAGTACCACTTTCGACGGTACACTGTAGGTTTAATGGGATCCCTTTATCGCTAGCGAACGATCACCCTTCATCCACATCTCAAAAACAAAGCGTATCCTTTTGCAAACCAAAATGAAATGTCTTTATTAAAGACAAATTTAAGCAAAAACTATGAAAAAAATCACAATCAATCGTCTCTTAAATGCGGAATGACATTTCGAAAATTCGATTTGAAATTCGAATATATCCACTCTTTTAAAGGACGATATAAGATTGCTGGGCTCGCTATCAGCCAGCTATTAAATGAAAATAAAAATAAAATACTTCATTTGCTCGTTCCCATGAAATAAGATATAAATCGTAATTTCTGGTCGAGAAGTTTATACTTAAGGCTATATGATATTTACAAGAGTTCAAAACATAAGATAAAATTGTATAATATTGTTAATATTTGATTGGTTTTTTGTAAAATCTTTTTTTAATGAATTCGTTTAAAGGATGACACTTTGATGAAAAAATAAAAATAATAAAAGCCACTTACATAGCTGGAAGGTTTTCCCGGACTGGACTGGGAAATGCTTATTGTTTAAACGAGATGTATTTTTGGATGAGTACCACTTTCGACGGTACACTGTAGGTTTAATGGGATCCCTTTATCGCTAGCGAACGATCACCCTTCATCCACATCTCAAAAACAAAGCGTATCCTTTTGCAAACCAAAATAAAATGTCTTTATTAAAGACAAATTTAAGCAAAAACAATGAAAAAAATCACAAATATATATATATATATATATATATATATATATATATATATATATATATATATATATATATATATATAAATATATATATATATATATATATATATATATAAATATATATATATATATATATATATATATATATATATATATATATATATATATATATATATATATATATATATATATATATATATATATATATATATATATAT
>OX155959.1:7437736-7470515 GCA_944548615.1 Micropterix aruncella | reverse complement strand
ATATATATATATATATATATATATATATATATATATATATATATATATTTATATATATATATATATATATATATATATATATATATATATATATATATATATATATATATTATATATATATATATATATATATATATATATATATATATATATATATATATATATATATATATATATATATATATATATATATATATATATATATATATATATATATATATATATATATATATATATATATATATATATATATATATATATATATATATATATATATATATTATATATATATATATATATATATATATATATATATATATATAATATATATATATATATATATATATATATATATATATATATATATATATATATATATATATATATATATATATATATATATATATATATATATATATATATATATATATATATATATATATATATATATATATATATATATATATATATATATATATATATATATATATATATATATATATATATATATATATATATATATATATATATATATATATATATATATATATATATATATATATATATATATATATATATATATATATATATATATATATATATATATATATATATATATATATATATATATATATATATATAAATATATATATATATATATATATATTTATATATATATATATATATATATATATATAGACTGTGTGTCAAACATATTGGGCTCGAATGCGTTTCTTTCTGTGAAATTTGTGATGTATTTAAAACTTATGACATTATATTTTTAGGAATTTAATTTAATTACATTTATTCCAATATTGTGCAGTTTGACATTTATACCACATCCGTTATCCGAGCAGCTTTAACGACTGGTGTCATTTATTAGTGTGGTCCATTATCCATACGTTTCTAGTATATTTATTGCATTTATCTTTTGTTTAAAAAAATGTCAGGAAAATTAGCTTTCCGCCAAATTAACTTTACAAACTGCTATGTTCAGAAATGTTTGATTTCCATTTCTGGGTTATGATTTTATTTAATATATAAATATTAAACCAAAACCACCCAAAATAAGCAAAACCAGCAGGCACTAATGCGAATCATCGCATTCATGCCGGGTTTTGCTAAGGAACCATTTTATTTAGAAATAAAATATTGATGTTTTTATTTCTTCGTCGTTTTGTCTTTTTTATAACGCTATTATTAACTTGGATTGCATATATTTATGTAGCTATCTATCAATATAACAGAATCTTTCAATTTAATTTTTACTAATTTCCTGACGTCTGAATAAAATTAAATTTTTACATGTATTAAGCACCGATGACAATGTAATAATTTCATAATTTGACTTAATGTCCTGACCAGGAGCATCAAGATAAAAAAAAACTGATTTTACAGGTTAAACATATAACCGGCCGTATAAAGTCAGTGAATTATACAATTTATAGTTCAAAAATTAAACCATTAAAGAAAAAAAAATATAAAAATCACGCTATAACAAAAATGTGAACTTAAAAGAAAAAAATATACAGATATTGTTCAACAGCAATAGAAAGTACCCTAACTCGATATTGTTAAATGATTCTGAATAATTTACAATTGAGAATAAATTTATTGCCAAAAAATAGTTACTTTATATTATACTCTATAATTACAAATATCTAACAATGAAATATTTATAACAATTGACATCAAGCAACCCAAGATTTTCCCTCGAGTTGCGAATCTAAAACTGCTCCATACCGTTTCAAATTATGAAATCGAGGGTGAAATCGACGGCCTTGGGAAAAACGACCATAAGTCATAAACCACTACAAGGATCATAAAAAGAAGTTAAATAATCGCATTGAAATTTCCAATATAGAACATTGAAACCTTATCTCGTAAAACAATTAAATATACCAAAAATTCTAACCTCGTGTTCTCAGTGAAATTTTTGACAAACACTTTAGATAGTCAAAAAACGTGAAAAAGTGCACATATGCTACACCAAATCACTAATGCTGTTTCACAAATTCTTTTAAAAAGGAAATTAAACACTTTTCTTGGAAAATTAGCGCCAGAAAACACCAAAATAACACTTTCCGTGAAAGCCGTGCGCGTGTCGAAAAATGACAGACGTAAAATGGTGATGCAGGCATCGTATTATATTGAAATTTGGAGCACGCGCTCGGTAATCGATTATCATGCGAAAATGTATCTTCTTCTATACTCTAACGTACCAAACGAAAGGTATGCGTCTCGTTCCAATTTTTAAATCGAATTCTGGCAGTGAGCGCGACATGAAACCCGACAGGGTCGCGATGCAATGCGTAGGTATACCACAAAACCCGTGCGGGTCGCGATGTAATAGAGGGGATAATTATAAAAAAATATTTTTTTGTTTACTTTATTCTCAATTTAAACTTAATATATTGAGTCAGGTTATTTTCTATCGCTGTTAAAAATATCTTTTTATTTGAAAAATAATTTTTACATTTAGTTCACATGGCTAGTAAAGCGTGATTTTTATTTTATACTATACTTTTATTACTTAAGTATAACGCAAAATAAACCATATATCCGAGGTGTGAGGAATATGTATTTTATCTACGATAGTTTTTGTCTATTCTACCCCTCTGGTCATGCGCACGGCCAACTCGTTCATGTCTGTCCGATTCATTGGCAAAGTATGTAAGAGTTGTTTTAAGGTAGAGTTACCGCATATCGTGTAGGGTTATTATTTTGATTTGAGTTGTAATATATAATGTATAAAAAACTTTTGCTTCGAAGAAGTTAGCATTCATAGTTTTCGAGATATTAAGGTTTACGTTGGTGACTTGGATTCATTGCTCCCGAGTGTATTTATTTGTATGATATTTAATTTGCAGGCGTATGGAAACATTTAGAGTTGTCAACTACAACGGGCGAACCCGTCACCCCAGGAAGTTTTAACGATTAGTCGTTCTCTCTCCCGTGAAGTGAAAGTAGAAGACTTGGACAAAACAATCCACCGTCAAGCTCCGCCACATGCCCGCAAGAGGCCAACGCCTTAACCGCGAGATAGCCAGGAGTGTTACCTAGCGGGCTTACACTCACGCCCTTGCCTCCAATTGCGACCAGATTACTCCGGTCTCTCGATTGGTTACGAGTTCGAGGTCGCTTGCGCGGTCGTTTCCCTTACGAAGCGGTGAAATGGTCTATACCGAATCTATCGCGGACCACGACATCCTTTGCCCGGCTGTTCACCCAGGATCGGGTAGCCGATGGTCGTTTCAAGAGCAGTCGCCGTAAGGTCCGCAACCATTCCCGCTCTATAGGAAACAGTACTGCTTCCAGACTCCCCCGACTGTTAGTCAGAGTGCACAGTCGATTGGCTTACGCCGCACGGTGCGCTGACCGTCCAGGAGCGCCAGAAGGTTGATTCCTAGGGGAAATTAGCCCTAGGGCCAGAGTCCTACCCGGGTTCGCACTTCATGCGTGGAGGTCGCCGGATGCCATGGGTGTTGACCCGTGAGTGTGACCAACCCTGAACAGAATGGGTCTTAGTGGCCAACTCAGCAAGGGCCACGCATGGGAACAAGATACATCTACGTATTTATACATTTGTTATGTTAGTTAGTTAACTTGTCCGGGCCAGGTTAAGACACGTCTTCAAAAATATTCGGCCTGGATGGTCTTGTTAATCGTCTCTTGCAGGTCTTGGTGTGTGATGGGCGTTGACAGCTGCGGTCAGGATAGGAGGTAGTCTTCATCCTGCAGCGTTACACAGTCGTATGTTGGATGCGCGTGGACGATATTGGCTTGGCATCTTGTCACAGATTTGTTATGTATGACTCCCTGAAATTTTCAATATGACTCTTTTAAAGGTAAGAGCTGCAAGAAACGTGACGATGCTCAAAATGGGTATTATTAAAAATAGCACGTAACATAAATAGTTTTAAATTATAATAATTGCTGCAGCAAATATATTATTTGTGTCTACTCATTGTTGCGAAATTTCACAATGGGCGGGTGAATTATAATACGTCAATCTCTGTTAACCAACCCTATTACGAAAATTCATATTTGTACGTGTAGCATGTATGTAAGTATGTGTCATATTATTGCATCCAAACAACATACCTAACTTATATGTTAATCCGTTAATTTTATTCCAACGGAAAATGGTGACCCTGCCGGGAATCTAACTCGGAAATTTGCGATCTAAGATCAGGCGACCTTACCACTATGCCACCGGGCCCTAAAATAAGCCTAAATAGTCTTTAGGTTATGTTTTTAACCATATGCGAAAATCAGTTACGTCATTAAGCTCCAAATTCAGCACAGAAATATAAAATGGTCTGTTTGCTCGATCGCTATTAAAATAGGGATTTGTATTGCGGCAGGGAAAATGAATTGATGGAAAAAATACCGAAACGAAAACGCCCGGCCCTACACAAACAATTAAACATTCCGCCCGAAAGTGTACGGAAAGTTGGTTATTATTAAAATTTATTCAGTGTTTTACCTTTCGAACTTAAGTGGCTCGTTAAGAAGTTGAATGTCTGAACAGAGGGTGTAGCTGCTGGCGCGGCTAGGTGGGCGTCGAAGGCTGCGTTGATTATTTTAACTTCGCTCCTTTGAGCATTTAAATAGCGCATTTAGGAGGCAGCTAGGCATCCCCAAGGAATATCCTTTTTACTACCCTTTTCGTTTCGGTGTTTGTTTGAGTAAGATAGAGAGGTAGGTACAATAACATACCTTCGTAAGTAAGTGGGTGTTTCCGTAAATTCTTTGTTTTCTGGTAAGTTTGTTACTGACGTATTATTGCGCCACAAAGTGGAATTATAAATAGGATTGCAATAATTTACCGCGTGAAATTTGTAGCGCCCTGCGTTTTAGCGACGTTGCAACCGCCGTTGTCCAGAGTAGTCTAAAGTACTGTCAATCGCCATACTTTCCGTAAACAATTTTTTTTGTTGGAGTTGGAGTGCATAGGTGTAAAGTCGATACTGAATATGTCTGAGGTAGTAGCACTAAATTATTAAAATAATTATTTGCAGGGCAGGTGTGTCTGATATTAGGAAATTAATAGGTTGTAATATGCATGTAATATTAATATAATAATAAAAACATTCGATATATTTTTTACTGTAATGAAGATTTATTCTTTTTATTCAAATAAAAATATACTAAAGGAAATTTGTATAGAAAAATCTTTGTTATGCAAATGACAGCCGTTAGGTTACCGACACTCCTCTACATAAGCTGGAGCCAATATTTCCCATCTCATTTCCCATCTTGATGTCCACACTTTGCTCTTGATTTTGTCGCATGACTGGATCACAGCATTGTTTACGTCTTAAAGTTATTGCGACTCGTCACAGAGTAATAAAATGACAAAATCGTTATAACAAGATGTAAGAAGCAGCCAGCGGTGCTTTGAGAGTTGTCAACTACTACAGGCGTACCCGCCACCCCAGGGAGTTAAAACGAAATTATGTCATTCTCTCTCTCACATGGAGTGAACGCAGAGACATAGGGACAAACACAGCCCACTGTACAACTACGCCCACTGTCCAACTACTGTATTGTTTCCTATAGAGCGGGGGTAGTTGTCTACCTTACGGCGACTGCTCTTGAAATGACCATTGGCCATCCGATCCCGGTTCAGAATCGGGCAAAGGACGCCTTGGTCCGCGATAGATTCGGTGCACTCCGTTTCACCGCTTCGTAAGGGAGAGGACCGCGCAAGCGACCTCGAACTCGGAACCAATCGAGAGACCGGAGAAATCTGGTCACAATTGGAAGTGAGGGCGCTAGTATCTCGAGCCCGCCGGGTTTATTCCTGGCTCACTCGCGGTAAGGCGTTGGACTCTCACGGGTTGTGACGTAGCTGGACGTAGGATTGTACTGTCCAAAGTCTTCTACGTTCACTGCAGGGCGACAGAACGACTAATCGTTAAAACGTCCTGTGGTCACGGGCTCGCCCGTTGTAGTCGACACCGCAAGATGTCCAACTACGCCAACCCGTAAGAGGCCAACGCCTTACTGCAAGGTACTTAGAAGTGACTCCAGCCGACTTTAGGGCCGACTTACCGTCCTAACCAGATTTGGTCGGATTTCCAAGTTCTCCAGTCTGGTCGCGTATTCGAAGTCGCTTGCGCGGGCTCTACGTGATGTTAGCAGTTAGAGTTTATCGCGGACCGTGGCGCCCTTTTCCCGTGAACTCACACGGGATCGAATGGCCAACGGCACATTTCAAGTGTACCTGATATCAGATCACCAACCACCCCTGATGCTTAGGAAACGTATCAGACCGTTTTCAGACCCCCCGTTTATTCACCGGAATGCACACTCGATTAGCTAACGCCACACCACGCGCGCGAGGTTTCGATCTATCCACGACGCAACCGTGACAGGGAAACAGTCATTTTGTAGGTTCCTCCATCTTCGAGGAGGCTACCGAATAGGAGTGGAACCGTGAGTTGAGCCTATCCAGGGTATAGTGCAAGTCATATCGCCCAAGCTGCATTGAGCTGTTAGCTGCCATTGTTGCACATATATATTTTTTCAATTGGTAGAAATATAAAATTTGGTATTTATATATTTGTTGCAGTTTTGTTTCTAGGTAGAGAAACACGCATGGACGCCAAAATATACTGTTATATGAAAGATCGATTTACATATTTAAAATTACGTTATACTATTTTCGCCTTTGTGCATCATTATGCTTATAGGTCCAGTAAATTACTAGCAGCAATTTAATATTTAATCTAATAAACACCGCTGGCGGTCGTACGAACATTTTTCGCATGCCTATTCCACATTAAAAGTACAATAATTCACCGGACATGGCAACAGCAACAAATTCAATGAATGCGCGGCGCCGTCAGAGCGGCGCTCGTTATAAATCCACTCGTAAAACACCTTGACACATTATACCATTTCTACAAACCAGACATTTAAATAGTCTAAGAGCCAGCGACAAAAAATAATAAAAAAATTATGTCAAAAAGTTGTAAGAACGTGGCACAAGACTACGACCGGCTCATAGACAAATTATATCTCAAGCAACCTTTCAAGACTAGAAATTATAATAATTTCTTGAGATTGACTGAGACAATCTGAACGTCTTCAACGCGCATAGACAGCTCTTATTAATTAAAGATTGATTGAACGGATCAGTGATATTGTGATGATCCTTGATTTTATTCTAGGAAGGAAGCTTAGTAGAGGCGGTTTAGTTCACCCTAATTCTATAGATGCTCTAAAGTGAAGCGTCACATACGAGTATTATAAGTTATCTATAAAATATTGCCTGCAGGCAATAAGGACGCATTATCCTACGAAGAAAGAGTTATTATTATTATTATTATTATTATTATTATTATTATATAATAAAAGTCACCTACACACAAAGTAGCAAAGGAGTCTAAGGTTCGGCTCATGGAATTCGTGTATTTTATTTTGATGAATAGCTGATATTCCTTAATTTCGACGAGGACCTTTTAATTTTACGGGACCTTTATTGCTAACTAAAGATCACCCTCCATCCATTCATCATTAAAATAAAGCATATACTACTTTAAAATACAATCAAGCGATTCGTGATGAAATCAAACAAAATAACAAACACTAAACTATTAAAAATTACTTTATAACAGAGACGAAAGCCGGCTTCTTATATTGGTTTGACGTTTACATCGGAAAACTTGGGAAAGTTTTCTATTTTTAAAAAATATACTTAAAAGTTGCTGTGTGGCTATCAGCCAGCCATGAAATTTAATTGAAAAAAAGTTCTCAAACGTACTGTCTTGATTAACAGGTTGTACTTAAGCCTACTATAAAATATTAGCCTGATTTAATGCTGTATACAAAAAAAAAAATATTGTACAGTTTTTTTAAAATCCCCTTTAATGCATTAAAAAAATATGATAATAAAAATAATAGCAAAATATACTTTCATAAGCTTAACTATGATTTATAGTTAGTTATTTATCATTGTTAATAAAATTTATATTTATTTAAAACCTTACATTTAAAAAAATATTAAATTAGATTCAGAGACAAATTGCAATCAATCGACAAAACAAACTAACTGAGCTCAAAGTGATATACTTGAAGAAGTATCTATTTAGATATATACTTTGTTAAAATATTTAGGCACTATAATATACTTTATAAGTAACAAATATGTACATAGGCATGTAGGTATGTTTATTCGTTACATTACGAATAAATACTTGTATATATCTAATTTATTTATACTTGTATTATTCATCTATTTATATTCTTTATTCAGCACACCTTTCACGGTTCAAACTACTAACGTAGCGCTTGAAAATCGGGTACACTGAGGATGTACCTAATGATAGATGACCGGATAATTTTTTGAAAACCCACATTATATAAATTAATTTAAAACGTGTTTTCCCGTAACCGTTATATTGAGATAACGGCTAGGTGTAAATATTTGATCGAGGTATCTAAAAAAAGCGCCCAGTCTGTAGATGTGTCATCAACAGAGAAAAATAGAAAAAGTCATCAAAAGAGAAAAAAAACGTGTTGGGTGGAGGGCGGTATGAAGGGGTTCGGGGAGAGGGGGAGGGAGGGTTTAGTGAGTATGGAACTCGAGGAGGATTGTCTGATTGCCGGGAAAGTCTAGGAGTGCCTAACCGATTTTTTTTACTCAATATAATTAAAAGCAATTTTTGAATATTTCACCGCCATCAAGCGTATAGTTGCTAAAGTAAGCTGAATAGTCGCGAAACTTTTGTTTGCTTTCTGTCAGACGTCTCATCACATACGCGTTGTTCTTCGATTGTTGCTGTCCGTTTTCTCCGAGATCTTGGTGACATCCCTGATCATAGATCAAATGAGCAAGACACCGCAACGTAATTTGTACATAAAGAAGAAGTACCTATGTTTCCGTTTATTTTCGAAACATTACTGTCAATAAAGTGATCATCGATTTCTTCGGGTTTCAGCTAGTAGTTATATTAAAGCAACAACAATCTGTTATTGTCACTTTAAAGTATTATTTTAACTACCGTTATTATAAAAACGAAAAATCTTGCCGCATTCGCAGTATGTAATTGCGGTACAGTAAGGCTAATAGCTTGAAAATTTAGGCGATTCGTGTCGCCACCCCGCCGCGTTTCAGTTCTCCGCCGGCGTCCGCTTGGACCAGACGCCTGCTACGCCTGAAAGGCGCGTACGGCCGCGAAGCGTAGACGCCTCTACGCCTTTACGCCCAGCGTAGCACCGGCGCGATTTCAGCGAACGCCGCTGAAATTAGGATTGCCGCATTAAAAATTAATTAACAATGTTTAACCATAAAATCTAAGTAGATAAAAGTAGCAACGAAATATTATAGTTGTAAATAAGTGTAATATTTAATTTCTTGCAAAACATATAAAAGTAGTGATACTAATAAAGTGTGTGTGTTAAAAAAATACGAATACTAATGTGTGTTATTTGTGATATTAAATGAAAATAGTCTAACGAGGGGTGGGATGAAAGAGCATTAGCAGGTACGAAAACTAAAATATTGAATAATTATTAAAATTATTTTGTTTCAGATCAATATACCTCTATGTACTCTTGTATCACTTTTCTATGTATACTACGTATTTCTTTCCTAGTGTTTTTTCAATAGAACATTAAAGCTTTTATAATATGACTATATCAACTTGCATATTTAATCCCTTAACTGCAGCTATGCGGGCTATTTTGAGAGTCAGCCGCAGTCGCTGGATTAATGTGCTCCTTTCCGAGTGTTTTTTTTCAATTTGACTATGTCCTTTTTGTAACGAGATTTTAAATATATTTATTGTGTTTCTTTCCATAAAAAATTGATTTCAAGAAAATTAATTAGGCTTCGGCGGCTAATGATGATTTTTCTTCTTACGATCATGTGTGTATCTGTTTTTTGAGACCCTTTTAAAATATATTCAAAGATATGCCACTTTTAAAAAGTTAGTGAAATAAGTTATAATTGCAATCAATTGTAGTTGCTATATTTTCTTTACCATGTTTCAGGTCGGCCGTTCTCCAAAAGAGATATATGAAAACATATATTTTATTAATCAAAATGACTGACTCCTATAAATATATGTGCCGTTTTATCATTATATTTTATCCTATACCTGGTCCAAAAGTAATTTTTCTCATTGTCTATTACCCAAATTATATATGGAACCCAAATTTTTTGACTTTGAAAAAAAAAGGAATTTTTAACTCTAATTCAAACCAAAGTTACCAACCCTAAAATTGTCCAGCGTTACAAATCATGGACTTACTCGTAATATGTTTTCTGAATGACCCAAATATAAAGTGATATCATAATATTTGAATTGACAGCCTTACCAGCCAAGAATAACTAAGGTAGAGCGAAAAAAAGTCACTATTTAAATAAGTACGGTATAATTCTTGCTAAAGTAGCCATTTGTAACGATGAGTTAAGGATTAAAATTGTACAATTTTACAATTCGGTAAGTGTGTCTCTAGAAGTTAGAGTTAGAGTTACACATTACTCCATGCCATGAAATTACTTAGGCAGAACTAATTCCAGCATGTGCAGAAAATATAAAAATTGCGCTTATTACTATGGCTACTCCAATTTCTAGAGACACACTTTCCGAATTGTAAAACTGGCCAATTTAAACCATTAACTCAGAGTTACAAACGGCTACATTACCAAGAATTATACCGTGCTTATTTAAACGGAGTTTTTTTTCTCTAGCTTAGTTATTACCAGGTTAATTTTGCATGCTTCCGATTACCGCGTAAAAATTTCAGGGTTTACCGGTCCAGAATAAATGTTCAGCCACGTGCTTTACGGGTATCATTTGAATTAGATACTGAAACCAGACTATGAAATGTAAATGTTTAATGGTCTCAATTGCCATTATGTTTCCAATCACCCAGAAATTAAGATTGAAGTTTCTTCTTTCATTTCATTGAGCATATGGAGGTTTTTTTATTTTTATTTCGATTTAATGGCTCGCTGATAACAAACTCAGCCAATTGTATCATATTTTAAATGTTGGTAGCATTCGAAATTTGAATTATTTCGTAATGTCACTTTCATTTGGAAAACGGCTTTGCCGAAGTGATCAATAGTTTAATTTTTTATTTTTTCGCTTAATTCGTCTCAATTGAAGGCATTTTGTGTTGCATAAGGATAAGCCCTATTTATGAGATATATGGATGAATAGTGATCGTTAGTCGACTGCAAAAGGACCTTTAAACTTACATTGCACCGTCGAAAGTCGTGCACATCCGTAAGTATATCTCATTCAAACATTAGCATTTCCCAATACAAGCTGGGATTTCCTTCGCTACTTTTTAAATAGCTTTTACTAATTATATTTTAAATAAAAACATCATCCTATATATATATATATATATATATATATATATATATATATATATATATATATATATATATATATATATATATATATATATATAACCTGGTCGGTTAGTAGGACGGAAAAGTAAAATCGTGGATCAGTTCGCCTATGCCTAAACGCATAGCAACTACGGACGTTCCTCTAACGCTCCACCTACGCTTCGCTCCACTCTCCACTGCGATATCATCCTGCTTGATAATTCGCATTCTCTCGGCTAATGGCGGCCCGAAAGAAACAATCGCCGAGGAAAGTGCTACGCTGGCGACTTTGGCCGCGCATTTGACAGCTCCCTCGTCAAAGCGATCCAATGTCGTCGGCACTTTCACAAATCTCCATCGAGAATGTTTTTCTCTCTCGGATGGATCGATGCGCCCCGGGTTGGCCCGCTACTTACGACCCTAATAGATTTCGCCAGCTAAGAACGGGTAGGTATTTATAGGTAATCACAGCGATCAATCGATTCGAGAACGTCTTATTATTATTATTTATTATATATTATATATTATATTAAATTGGCAAAATCGGAAATCCTGCTAGACAGCGAAGCGTTGAACGTAATGGCAGGTGAAAAATATTAAGAGAAACAAATTAGTTGTTAAAGGATTATGGTTTTTTAATGAACCATATTTTTAAAATTTGTGTATTTAAAAATGATCTTCTGTTAATTATCGCAAAAGCCTCTAGCCACAATCATAATAAAGTATAAATAAACAGTTTTTGTTTAATACTGAATACATGTGGTGCATCAAACGACATAGCCGCATAACCAAAATAAAATAAATAATTAGAAATATGTAAATCCAACATTTTATGTAACATATTGTTAAACAAATGCTTACAATTTCATGTGATTTTCATTTTAAAATGTTCTATATGTTATGAGTAATACATATATACAGGTAGTTCATATTGACAGAGATGTGAGGGTGTGTAAATTGTGTATGTATAAATACGTTGCTATTTTCGCAATATCATGAGGGTACGTTCTTCCTTTACTAACCAACCATTGAATGAGTTATTTTTTAATAACCAGTGGTGAAGACCTAAACATCGAAGGGTTGTCCTAAAATATACAGTAACCTCGGGTCAAGGTAATAACAATGGTTTGGTCGAAACGATCTAGATCTCTTGGGCAGTATATATTGTGGTACTAGCGTTCTTATACAGGGAACAACGTCTTTTATTGTGCGTGATTGACATTGAAAGCAGTGTTTAAACACAATACAGTTGCTTAATATCTAGTATTTTCGCATCGAGAGACAACTCATTGGCAAAATACATTTGGATTTATTAATATAAAATAAATTATAGTTTTAGTATGATCGTTATCTTAGAGCTATGATTATTATCCACCCCTGAATAGCATATATCATTATAGATATAGCGTTGTATATAAATTTTGTGAATTATCATTACCATTTATGATATTTATTCATTTGTATTATTGCAAGGACCATTGTAGTGCCTTTTTGTTAAATAATTATTTGAATTTGCTTTTATTATTTTTGACTATTTATGATTTCTAATAATTGAATACTATTTATTATAACTATTCCAGTGACCATTATAGTACCTTGTATTTAAATTGTTTTAATAAAAATAATATGTATAATTATTAAATATATTACAAATTGAGTAATAATTAAATACTTTTACTACTAATTTTTAGATAATTGTTAATATAGGAAATTTATTTTTATGCGATGCAGCCTGGCGTGAAGTAGGAAACTGAAAAACTGTAAAACCGAATGCTTTAATTTTTCTATATTATTATTATTATTATTATTGTTTAACCCTTGATTGTTTATTAGGTATCAGTGTACTTTATTATTTTCAAAATATTTTTATATATAGAGTAAGTTTCAATAATCTGTAAAGATTTTAGAGAAATAAATTGAATTGAATTATCATTCCTATTTGAACAAGTTCAAGAACACCAGTTAATTGAAGAAAAATGTATACACATATATATGTTTCTTAACTTTACTGATCTAGTGATTTATATGAGATGCCTATTGTAGATGGTTATCTCATATTACTCATAATTATTTAATTTCCTTCACTGATACTATTGGATCGTAATTATAAATTAAACCATTATTGTCACAGTCCCGGTGGTATAGTGGTTAGGTCGCCTGATCTTATATTGTAGGGTCCTGGATTCGATTTCCGGCTGGGTCACCATTTTCCGTGGGGACAAAATTACCGGGATTGCGTTTTCTATTCTGTCGATCGAATGCAATAACAAGACACACAGTTACACACATGCTACACGCACACATACGTATAAACACTTTATAGTAGTGTTGGTTGGAAGAAGTTGTCGTATGACAATAAATCCGCCAATTGTGAAATTACCACCTCCAACCTGAAGAGGTAAAACAATCTGGCGTCAAAAGCCTGTTGCAGTTCCTAAATGACACGAGGCTTAGCGTAGAACTATAGTAGGTGGTGAACACAATAGATCAGCAATGGTTGCAGTGTTACAAGGCTCATAAAGACCTTAGAAAAGCCCCACATAAAACAAATTAAAAAAAAAAATATTACCCACATGTTACGCGCACACATACATACACGCACACATACTTACGCGCACACATGCACGTCATAGTAGGGTTGGTTGTAAGAGATTGTCAATTATAATAAATCGGCCCATTGTTATTTCACAATAAAGATTAAAAACAAAAAAAACGAAACGAATATTTTTGTCACAGATGTGAACTTAGATATTCGGCATTTCAGAATGTATGTTGTCAATGATGAAAGGGATACATTTTGTGATTCTTATGTTTGCAGTAACTAAATTTAAGTTTAGCCATGTTGTCACTATTTGAAGTTCATAGAGCGGATTAATATATCATTTGAATAACATTGGGCCGGGTACCTTGCCTTGTGGTACACCGAAAGTCAGTGATTTCTTTACAGCTTCAATCCTACTTTTCAGATTGTCTCGGAACGATCTGCATGCGACTACAGGGAGCTAATGGGCCCTTGCTGAGTTAGCCACGAAGACCCATTCTGTTCAGGGTTGGTCACACTCACGGGTCAATACCCATCCGGCGGCCTCCACGCTTGAAGTTCGAGCCCGGGCAGGAATCTGGCCTTAGGGCTAGTTTCCCCTAGGAATCAACCTTCTGGCGCTCCTGGACGGTCTGCGCATTGTGCGGCGTAAGCCAATCGACTGTTCACTTTGACTAACAGTCGGAGGAGTAGGGAAGCAGTACTGTTTCCTATAGAGCTGGGGTGGTTGTGGACCTTACGGCGACTGCTCTTGAAACGACCATCGGCTACCCGATCCTGGGTGAACAGCCGGGTAAAGGATGCCGTGGTCCGCGATAGATTCGGTATACACCGTTTCACCGCTTAGTAAGGGAGAGGACCGCGCAAGCGACCTCGAACTCGTAACCAATCGAGAGACCGAAGTAATCTGGTCGCAATTGGAAGTAAGGGCGTGAGTGTAAGACCGCTGGGTAACACACCTAGTTATCTCGCGGTTAAGGCGTTGGCCTCTTACGGGCATGTGGCGGAGCTTCACGGTGGACTGTTTTGTCCAAGTCTTCTGCGTTCACTTCACGGGAGAGAGAACGACTAATCGTTAAAACTTCCTGAGGTGACGGGTTCGCCCGTTGTAATTGACAACCCTAGTTGCTTGCGACTACATTGTTTCATAGAAATACGGCCTCATCGTTTCGCAACATAAGGATTCATCATATAGCGTGGTTATTACTTTCCCGGCCCAGCAACCGATCACTAAGGAAATGATTTTGAACTTGTCAAAAAAAATGGGGATGAAGACGGAATATCAATTTTGAGCTTCACTAAGAAGATTTTGACCATTTCTAGATTGAAGTCTGTGTCTGTCTGTCTGCCTGTCTATCTGTATGTATGTATTACTCCACGAAAGCGCATACATAAACACTTAATCTGATTGAGCGGCAATTTGGTATGCAGTCATCATTTGGTTATGGTAAGAGTAGAAAATATTGTGGTTTAAATCGATCTACCAGAGGGCGCACTAGTCATATATTACTCTCAAAATATTGGCTTTAAAAACTTTAAATTTGATACTCTTATTGGGCCGAAATGAAATTGAGTATTTTCCGTTGTAATATTTCATATACAGACTGCACTAATAATATTATAATTCTGCCCTACAATTTTATGATATATAAACGCTGAGTTGCCCGAGGCAAGGCGAGAAGCTAATAGCACCGCCAGAGGCGGTGTGTAACCGAACCCAAACGAGTTCAATTGCGTTTTATTTATAAAATTATTATTCATATGAAATTAGTCCTTATGTACAATCCGGGAAAGTCTTGGGGTGACACTGCCAACTTTTTTATATATTTAAAATTTCGAATTTATTTTTTTTATTTTCCATTTTTTTATTAAATGTTGCTTACCTTCTCGTACTGATTCATCCTCTTGAAAAATTAAAACTCGCAAGCAACTCAATAGCATTGTTATGCAATTAAAACTCACCCTGTATTGACAGATAGCGTAATATATCATTCTTATTAATATTCGTTTCCGTCTAAATTCTAACTGCTACTTATTTCAGAATAGCAAGTTATTCTGGAATTACGCTAAACGTAAACACATTAGGGCTTGAAGCGTCCAACGGATGACCGATTAAATAATTGATTCACCAAAGAGGACGGGACGATGCACTCGAGACGAGACGAAGTTAGTTGAGAATCTGACCTCGCAGGAATGGCGACTAAATGAGATTGAAACTTGTCGCAGAAGACGCAAGTTGAATTCGATCAGGCGGAGAAACGGCAACGTACAATGAGTACCTACCTAGCGTACTATACAAGCCACTTAATGGGCTCTCTGTGAGACGTAACAGGGGCAGACTCGATCGCACGTAGGTACGCCGGAACAATGCTTTTGGAGAGTATTAGCTGCATAACAATGCTATTGAGTTGCTTACGCGTACGTTAGACTTACGAAGGTGGCTGTCGAGGCTAGGGAGGTAAAGATGTGAGGGGAGAGTGAACTGAAAGGGGCTTCAGACGTGAGTTGACGAAGCTATGCTCTATCTTTGAACTTCGTCTAATCCTAGAGAAAACCAGAGCCTTTAACATCGAAACCTACTACCTGTACATCAATTTAATAGCGGCAATTTAATATGTCAACGGAAAAATGCTTTTATTATTATTCCTTTTTGGTTATAAAAAAGCCGGTTGGTAGGAATCCCTACTCTTGGTATAGAGAAATTGTTTCCATATGATTTACCTTACGTGGTATTCTAATATAATTCATTTTTGTACATATTGAGCATCTTTTAAAATTGCTAAAACGGTTATTAAATAATTTTATAGTAAGAATATAAAAACCCTTTAAAAAATATTGGAGCTGTTGTAATACTTACGTAGGTATAAATTTAGAATACAGATATCTGAAATATAAACACGAATATCCAGTTGTAAAATAGCTAAAATAGAAATATTACAAATATAAAATTGCAATAATAAAAATGGCGCTATAGAAATAGTAAAAAAATATTTAATATAAAAATCAATCACCGATTATCAAAATAATTGTATTTACTAAGATAAATTGCGAATACTTCAAAAAATTGTAATAAAAATAATCATGTAAAATTAAGAAACTGTCATATAAAAATTGGATTAAGATGAAAATTATAAAACTGAAATCAATACTGTGAGAGTCTTTAAATAGAATAAGTTGGGATATTTACATTTTATTTAAAGACCTGCATACACCTAATAAAATGAAAATTATGGTAAAGCTTTCAATTATATTCATTTCAATTACGTCAAAATTCAATGCACCGCATGAAAAAACACCTGTCAGAATTTGTACACCTTAAAGATGCAGACTTTACAATTTGGCTCTCGAGAAGTTATAACGTTAAAATAGTCGACAAAGGATTTTATTTAACCTTAAATAAAAGACGAGCATTTATGTCTTGTTTATTAAAGGAAAATCATGTCATGTTTATTACAGGTTATTCTAGAGGTAGATGTGGCTTATTATTTTATTAACGTTAAATTATTCATCATTATTTTGATTGCTGAAATTACAACATCGCCAGACTTAATTATTGTTTCATTTAATTATAATTTTATTTTTATTTTTATTTTATTTTATTTGGTTAACAAACAGCGTTTATACATAACAAATACAAAATATAACAATAAAACTATGACTAATTATATGTTAACACTATCTATCTATAATGTGTACAGTACATATCTCCGTTATTATATCTTATTTATATATATATACATTTTTTAGCAAATTTAATATTATAGAAAAAGAAAAAGAACAAAAAACAAATGGAAATGAAATTTTACATTGAGATTATATACAATATTAATTATTTTGTACCAAAGATACATTTTAAAAAACAAAAAATTGCAAAAACAAAAAATTACAAAAAAGCTATTCATGTAAACTGTTCAAGCGATTAATAGTCATTATATGAAATACGAGGGACAAAGGACTGATAGGATTTTTTAATGGTTTCCTTAAAGTGACTTTTAACTGATGAAAAAATATCAATGTACCCGAGGGCCGAACCTATCGTTATACGTTGTCATAGCTCTGTTTATTAAGGAATGTTTCGTGTAATTAGAGTTATATCTCTTTATATAAAACAGATTCGGTTTTCGAGTAATGCGAGGAGGAGCCAGAATGAATATCTTTTCGACCAGATACGCACTGTCAAAATTGTTATTTATTACGTTGTAGAGAAACATCATATCGCAAGTTGTACGCCTATCTTCAAGACTATCGAGTTTAAAAATAGCTAATCTATCCTTGTACGATTCAGCAGGTCTATTTTCCCTAAAGCACAAGTGCCTTAAGAATTTTTTTTGAATACGCTCGATTCGTTGCTTATACACATTGTATTGAGGGGACCAAATACAAGATGCAAATTCAAGTATACTACGGACATAGGCTTGGTATATTACTAATAAGGTGGATATCTCGGAAAAGGGCTTGCACGCCCGTAGTAGAAAACCTAGCGATTTGTATGCTCTGGTGACAATACTTTCAATGTGCTGGTCGAATTTCATTTTGGAATCGAGTAAAACCCCCAAATCTCGGACAATGTTAGTCTCCTTAATGTTATCTAAACCAATTTTATAATTGTATAATATTTTATTTCTGTTTCTCGTAAACGTGATTCGATGGCACTTCTTGACATTAAGATCGAGCTTGTTCAAAACACAGTATTCGCTAAGACGGCTCAGGTCATCCTGCAGGCGTAAACAGTCAGCCACTTTTGAGATAACAGAATAAACTTTAAGGTCATCCGCGTATAGGATAAACTGGCAAGATTTAAAACAGGAACCGATATCGTTAATATATATATTGAATAAGAGCGGTCCCAGGTGTGATCCCTGTGTAACACCCGAAGGAATCGAAATAAAGTCTGATTTAAATCCACCTACGACGACAGCCTGTTGACGATTATGAATATAAGATGTGAACCATCTTAACAGATCGCCGTGTATACCGAGTTTCTCAAGTTTAATTAATAATATAGAATGATTTACCCTGTCAAATGCTTTTGAGAAATCTGTATATATAACATCAGTTTGTATCCGATTGTTCATGTTATCCAGGATTTCGTTAGTGAATTGACTTAAGTTCGTGACTACAGATCGCTTACTCATGAAGCCGTGCTGATACGGAGAAAGCGAATTGCAAATGGCGGGATAAATCTGATCGTATATAATTTTTTCGAAAACTTTACTGAACACCGGAAGGATTGAGATGGGCCTATAATGCGATATGTTATTATTTAAGCCACTTTATGTATTGGTACAATAAAGGCTTCTTTCCAACGAGAGGGAAATGTACCTTCATCCAGGGAACGGCGGAATAACAAGGCGAGTGGATGAGCTAATTGGCTTGCACAGTTTATAATATAGGTGGGAGGAATTCCATCACTTCCAGATCCTTTATTCTTGTCTAGCTTGCTTAAATACTTGCCGATAAGTCCCTTATCGATGGCAATTTTGGATATACTACTTGTACTGCTAGGGTGCTCTTCAGGGGAGTCAGGAGCCGGAACAGCGTCCAGTCGTGTGCCCTTGTCAAACACCGATTCGAAGTACTTAGAGAAAGCTTCGCAGATTTCATGGCCCCCATCAATGTTAAGGTCCTCGTAAATCATGCGCTGAGGTAGCACGTGGTGACGACGGATACTTTTGACATATGACCAAATTTCCTTCGGGTTGTCCCTTATAGATGTTTCGCAACGGCTAATATATTGCTGGAAGCAATCATCTCTCATTGCTTTTTGCCGGGCGCGGAGCAGAGAAAATGATTCGTAGTCTCGGGGGTTGCCATATTGACGCCACTTTCTGTGGTATTTTGATTTTCTTTAATGAGTTTAATGAGGGATGCAGTAAACCATTTGGGATACGAGGAATTCTTACTTCTGCCTTTCGGAACGTAAAGATCAATTGTTTTTTTTAATATTCCATAGAAATTTTCGACTGCAACATTTATATCGCAGCTGTGAAGCAGGCAGTTCCAGTTGGTTACGGAGAGAAATTCATTAATTTTATGATAGTCTGCCTTACTATAAAATAGGACTTCTCTTGGGAGCTCTTTCAGTGCCTGAGATTTTTCAAATGGCATGATAATGGCAAGCGATGGGTGATGAGAAATTTCTCGACTTAAGGGTTGCGAGCAGTGAAGAACATCAAGTGATATATTTGCCAAGACTAGATCTAGAAAACGTCCATTGGAGTTTGCAATGCCATTGTATTGAGTTAGACCTGCGAACATGATGTCATCGACAAAGGCTGAAGAAGTGGTGTCGAGAGAGCAAGCTGGGTCAGATAGTAATGAGATAGCTTGGTCGCCATCGTCTGTTGGAGACCAGACTATTTTGGGTAGGTTAAAGTTACCCATCACAATGAAATTGTCCATTGGGAGCTGGTCGCGTAAAGCACAAAGTGATTCACCAAAATCTTTAAGCAAAGATGATTGTGTGTTACTACCTGGCACGTCGCCAGGAATGTATAATACAGGGAGATGGGTATCTATACGAGGTTGTATGCCCTTACCCGGAATTGTTACCCAGATACACTCGATTCCAGCTATGGTCCACTCGGTGCGTCTAAAAGTGCACAAAGAACGGCGAGCAGCAAGGAAAACCCCACCTCCATATAGCCTGTTGCCGCCAGTAGAGGCGTCTCGATCAAATCGGTGGAGGTCGTACCTTGCATCCACCAACTCCGCATCAAAGAAACCGTCTGTTAGCCATGTTTCGCTGATGGCCAAGATATCGTATTCATTCGTCAGGACATTGTGTCGAAATTCGTCCGTTTTTGTGCGCAGTCCCTGCACATTTTGATAATAAATGGTTATATTATCGAATGTCGTTATGGAACCAGACTAGACTAAAAATTAATATTATATTAAAGAATCTGAAATGTCTCTCAAATGCATAAACAAATAGTTTACATGAATATATACGGCATAAACAATGATGTGTGGTACAAATAATAATATGTTTACATATCTCGTATGAACTTAAATTAGGTTGATATATTAACCCCTTGAGTATGATACGACCAAATCTGGTTCTTAAACAATTATCCGTTGAGTATGATACGACCAGATCTGGTTCCGCATTTTTTTTCACTTCTTTGACGTTCTCATATTTATTCATAATTATCTAATTGTTTTACAAAATGATATTTCAATATTCTATATTCGAAATTTCAATGCAATCATTGTGCAGTTGTTCTTTGTATGATTGGTGTAGTAGTTTCGTAGTTATAGTACTTTAAGGTCGATGTCGCCGAAAATCCTGCAAAAGAGACAGATGCATCCATGAAAATACCCATTTACTCCAAGGGTTAAAGATATTTTTTTTACTAGTAAGAAGATGGTAGGTATCTCTTTCACATATGGGTCTGAGGTGACTGGGAAGCAACCGCAACAAGCTTTTTCAGATCTTCCTCCGATGAGATTGTGATCACTGGAGCATTGACCGCACGCCTGACGAAAATTCTGCACTGACGAACCCACACGTACTCGAAACCTTGCTGTTTGGCCCTCAGTTTTGTTTGCCTCAGGAGATCTTTGTTTGCCGCTGTAAGATGTTCGTTTATATATATCTTTGTTGGTCTCCCAGGAAACCCCAAGTCTGCAGTAGTAATTCCAGCGAGCGAGCGTATTCCGGCGATGATCTGGTCCTTAGTAGAACGTCGACACAACTTAGCGACGATAATGATAATAATGATTAAGTAATTCACAGTTTTGGTTCCTAATGATGAAAATAATTGAATGTCAAGTTGTTCCGCATGTGTGCGTGATATTTCATACTACGATTATATTTTTAATTATTCAATTGTAATTTCAAAAATTATTAAGTATAATCAAAATCTGTTCAAAACCCAATTATATGAAGAAGAAGATTATTTGTAATTTGACAATACATCAAACGACTACTTATTACCGAATTATGCCATGTTTTATAATTATTTAATATGCTACGTAAAGACGGAGAATATGTGTTGTGTGTATCAATCCTAGTGTTAAAATAATTCAATATAATATTATAGAAGATGATGTGTTTGGTCATGACTTGATGCTTAGCATAGTCACTGATCACTGTGGCAATGAACATAACCTGTATAAAGACAATTCGTATAACAAGATATAGAAAGAAACTGTTAAAAACCTTGAGAAGATGGTACAGCGATAGGTTTTACTATGTGAATGGTCTTTGCCTGTACCAGAAAAAATAAATACGTTGTTTATAAGCAAATGCAATTAAAGAACATTGATAAATACAAGAAAATTTGCTAAAGAAGTATAGCGAGCCATATGATATAAATTATCCAACTATTTTGAAGAATATTAAATTTCCTTTCAATCGTGCCTACATAAGTTGAATACACAAAATTTACATTATTGATCTTTTATTGCGATATTTATCCGTGCCGTAAGTTATCAAAATCGGGATATTTATTTACAAATGCATTATTTGCAATTACTTAAATTTACAATTTATTCAAATTTCTTCATCATAATGCTGATTTCTACTCCTACCTTTTCTGTGTCTATGGTGCTTATATGAACGTGCTTACTCTGGAACGAGCTCCTAGCAAATATACGTAACTACTTTCTTTAGATTTTTTTATTTTTTTAAATTTATTTATTTATTTAAATCCAAAATAAAAAATTATAATGTTGACATAAATAATACAGTGTAATAAAGAGCAAATACTTAATCATTGTTTGCGAAGCAAAGAAAGTACAGATTTGATGGATTTTATCAGCTCCACTAGACTACAGTCTGTTCTGGAGTGATACCACTCTTATATTTGTTACATAGTACATGTACACATTTTTATAAATTTTCGGTTAAAATAATTAAAATTTTTACCAACATCGTTAAGAAAATTTGAGGAAAAGGACATCTAATCTTAGTTAGTAAAGGGTAATAATAAAAGGATAAAAGGATAATTACCTACATAGGCATTATAATAAATATATACATTTATATATAAATACACACTCATACATATAAAATTATATACACACATACACACACACATACATATATACAAAACGTATCTACCTATATTCAATATATAATTTATATATACTTACATAATAATATATAAATGAACAAAATAAATAATTGCAAAAACTTTATTTTTTTTAAATTATTTTAAGACACAATTTCCATGAGCTGCCTTTCGCATTCGCCTCTACTTTTTGAACGTAACCATTTTGTGACCTCAGCTTTGAAAGCGATACTGGTTCTCAGCTTCTGCCCGTCTGTGAGTGTCGCAAGGAATGCATCATACATCCGAGGGGCCAGAAACGAATAATGCCTCTGGGCAAACCTTGTGTTCGTCCGAATTTGCTTCTGGGTTTGCTTATTTCTTGTGTCGTGTTTGTGATCTGTGATGAATCATTGAAAACTCACCTCAAAAGTGTTACTTTTTAGGAAGTAACAAATCATTCCCTATATATCTCCTTCCTCCCCAATTTCGTTTCTTCGGGCATTCTTAGTTATAAATATAGTTTACGAAGAATAACTTTGTTTGACAATGATTATTTATAGAAAGCGCGCATGTGCCATTGTACTGTATTTATTTATTTGAGAATTAGTTTTCATAAAACAATGCTATTGCTTACAATAATATCTGGAACCGACACTTTAACCATTTGATTATGTCACCCAACTGCGACCAATCCGTTCTAGGGGGGAGAGTGAAATGTATGATTAGGTTAGGTGAAAGATATTGCTCTGTGGCAAAAAATAGCCATTTTGGATTTAAATTTTTAAAGTAAATTCAAATTGAAATTTTCGTAACTGAGTATATTCACCATTTATATAAAATTTACTTTAGAATGCGTGTAGTTTGTTATATAGTTAAATATTAGGTTTCAAATGGCTAATTTCGCCGAAAAGATAGATTCACAAAGGCACAAACGAAACCTCCGAACATGATTTGCGTTAAGAATGCATCACGCAATTGTAATAATTAAAGCACACACTATATTATGTAAGATTTATTTAGTTAAGTACGAGATAAACATTTCTGCAGCATTACAAAATATTTGTGTTTTGACCAGAAGCAAAAAATAATGCACACTGAAGCAATTTAAAGTCATAGCCACCTAAGTAGGCCTGTAATAAAACAGGCGTACCAGAAAATGATTTTTTCTGTACACTTTTAGTTAATTTAAAGAAAGAAAGAAGTTAATTTAAAGAAAAACAAAGAAATCAAATTAGGTCATTATAATTATTTAAATATCATGAAAGTATATTGAAAGAAAATAGGGGTTTTGCAATCCTATTAAAATCTAATTATATCTAGGTTTTAAATTTATTTGTTTATTCCGTTTGTACTTATAGAATGTCTTCTTCAAGTAGTATAAGAGAAATAGTGAAAATATTAAACATGAAATGAAGTGTTAAAAGTCATCAAATACCTACCTACATCGTTATCAAATACGTGCATTCAGTGAATAGATTTTTCTCGAGCATATCTAATTTTCTCACCTATAAGCGATGCGACGTTTTCCATTCAATTTGTCCCCAATGTCATACTTTCATCCGACTGAAGACGAAGACATCTCGACGTGTCGGGTAAGAACGGAGCTTGCCACGTACGACGCGTCGTGTGAGCATCCCGACTCCTGGCACAGTTTACTCGGATAGTTGTGTGCATTCGCAACAGATTCGACACGAATAGGAATGTATTTTTAATACGCTTTTATTAGGTCGACCTGTATGTAACTAACTATGTAATGGAATCTAAGGTAACTAATTTAACCATCTTCCAAGGATCGTAGCGTCATGAACATTGGCAGCTGTATGTAGTTCTGATGACGATACAATAATATGGTACTGTCGAACTGATCTGATGATGGAGTCGGAAGATATAAACTGGAACTTCATGATGGAACATCGTATCATACAGCTATGATTTACAGGTTTGGATTTGTTAGAAAAGTCTTAGAATGAACTTTGACCACGATTAAGTTTCAAGGTCTGATTATGAAGCCGGAAGACAGGAACTGGCATTCCATGATGGAATATCGTATCATAGTCGTGTTTGCACTTGTGAGAAAGGTCACATAATGGACTTTGAACACGATCAGGTTTCAAGGTTATAACAAACCTTTTTTGGTTTTTACGTGCATTTATAAAAGCGTGTTTTTATTGTTTTTTTTAAAACTATTAATTTATACGTGTTTTTATATCCTTTGTGCGTGACAGCGCACTATGGGGCTTCTTGTATGGAAGCGCGGAAAAAAGTCCATAACTACTAAAGTATTTGAGATTATCTATTTTTTTCTATGAAATTAATGTGGAATATATTCTGTTTCCCAGGCTATTATGCTGGTGTATCAGTTACTCCTTGGGGATGAAAATCGGGCTCTTCTGAGCGGCTACAGCCAATCGACTGTGAAGTCCGACTGATAAGCAGGGGAGTTTGGAAACGACTTCATTTCCTATAGAGCGGGGGTGGATGTTGATCTAATGATTGCTGCTATTGAAACAACCGATCGGCTACCCGACCCCGCGTGAACATTTGGGCAAAGGATGTCTCGTTCCGCGATGATTCGAACTGAAACGCTGCTTACATTAGATAGAGGACCACGCAAGCGACCTCGAACACCTATCCAGTCAGAAGGGCAGTGAGTGTGACCAACCCTGAACAGAATGAGTCTTTGTGGAAAACTCAGCAAGGGCCCATTAGCTCCCAGTATCGGGTAAACAGCCGGGTAAGGATGCCTTGGTCCGCGAAAGATTCGCTAGGGATAGGACCGCAACTTTAAACCCAAGCGACTTTAAACCTGTAACCAGTCGGGAGGCCGGAGATACCTGTAACCAGTCTGGCTATAACTGTTAGCGAGGGCACTTGGTCTGCCCGCTGGGTTAACTACCCGGTGCTATGTGGTAAGGGTTGGACTCTCGCAGGCTTTTTGATGAACTAGATAGTCGATTGTCCATTGTCCAGCCTGGGGTGATACGTTCGCTCGTTGTAGTCGACACTACCTAACTGGGTTAATAAGTTCGCCCGTTGTAGCATACAACACTCCACTGTAAAGTTGAGCAGTCTAATACCATATATATAATAAATGCTCTTTGCAGCGAGCCGTTTTTGAAAATTTGACGCATCTGATATATAAGTAAAGTTCCACACTTTTTCTTTAATCTGTGGCGCGAAATCGTGGGGATTCACTTTACTCCCGGGATTGACATTCTCACCGGGCGCGGGATTTGCACGAGTGACAACCCGCTAAGTCCTCAGAATAAACTAAGACGACGGTAACACTTTAGCTGACATCTTACGAAATTCTGTCTCAATTTGTGCCAGCTCATATATTAAAATAAAGAAATAAACACCCTTTTAAGGGAATATTTCAGAAAAAAGACTTAAATGGCATTTTTCATTAACCCCTCAAGCCCCGATTGGCCGATATCGGCCACAAAACGATTCAGTGTGACGGCCCCGTTTTAATTTTATTTTAATTTAATTTGTTTTATTTTATTATGTTTTATTTTAATTATGGGTACAGTGGTTTGGCAGTAATTAATGTTTTGGTGAGACAGTGTCATAATTCAATTTTTTTAGTAATTTTTACTATTTTTTTTTGGGACATCAACTTGTCAATCGGCTGAGGGGCCGAGGCCTGAAGGGTTTAAAAACGATTTAGACACACTAGTGCCGGACAAGCACATATTAAAAATTCATATTTACTTTAAAGCTTATACTAAATATACTGAAAATTGTACAATATAAAGTTTTGCAACTATATGTAATAACACATTGGACATTGTAATCTGGGCGTTTAGGGTAAAAGTGGGTAATCGGAGTCAATTAAGATATTATTGAAATAAAAGCCAGTTTCTAGATCAAATATTTATTGAGGAGACCCTAAAACAAGGATTAAACTTGCATACTAATAATTAAGGTCAGTTTTTTTAATTCAAATTCAAATTCAAATTATTTATTGAGTTAAAATTATGGGTACATTCAATATACAAAAGTCTTAACCTAACTAGGCTGCCGCCTGTTCCAAGGTAGACAATTTATTTTAGTTATCCTAAGAAATCTATAATATTATATTTATATAAATAATCAAAATCATACTTAATGTAACAGAAATACCTTAATTACCTAATAAAAATTCGTAAGAAAATGTCATGAAAATTGTCAATATTATTTTATTTTAAAACATGATAAAAATTAATATATATTTATATATGTATTAAATATTATGTATTAATACTATACAAAATAAATTCACAAAAATTAAAATAAAATTACGTTTAGAAATCATTAATTTATATTACTACATATACTATTATGTTTTTATTATAAAAATTTTAGAGATTCAATTATTTAATAATGTTTTCAATATCTGCATATGTACAATTTAAGAGGTAGGCACTCAAACTATTTTTAAATTTAAATGATATTTTAATGTCTTTAATGTTAGGTGGTAGGCAATTATAAAATTTGGGGGCAAGATAAGAGAAACTGGATTGGCCAAAAGCGGATCTCCTGAGTGGTATTGCAAAATTTGTTTGTGTCGATCTTCTTGTTACACGAGATTGCTGGCTTTTTTTCTGTTCTCCTAACTCACTCTGGAATTTATTGAGAGTTACCAGCACAAACATTTTTCTCACACTCAACACTCTATACTCTCGGAAAAGGTCATCGGAAGAATATGTTTGGGGTTTTTTATTGATCACCCTCAGTATAGCCTTCTGCGCTTTGTAAAGGGTGGCCAGAAGCGTTTTTGCCGCACAGCCCCAAGTTATAATGCCATATCGAATAACCGACTCGCAGACAGCAAAGTAGACACTTCTTAGCGTATTGAAATCTAAGATGTTCCGCAAACTCCTAAAGTAATACACAAGTTTTCTCAGTCTTGCCGCAACCTTCGTTAAATGATCCTCCCAGCGCAGTCTGTTGTCTAACATCACGCCCAAGTACTTAATGGAGGATACCCTGTCGACATTCATACACTGGCAATCTTGCGTTCTGATGCACGAGTGAAGCTTAATAGTTGAAGTTGGTTGGTCAGTGTTTGTCTTGCTAAAGGTCATAAAATTCGTTTTACTTATATTTAAGGTCAATAAGTTTCTATCCAACCATCTCTTCGCGTTTCTCAGTACTAATTCAGTATCGGTAAACAGATCTGCCCAACTCGAAGACTTGACCAATAAAACGGTGTCGTCGGCAAAACTGATGACCTTTCCTATTGCCGGGAGTTTGCAGAAATCATTCAGATACACCAAAAAGAGAATTGGACCCAACACGCTGCCCTGTGGGACACCATACGTTATATGCTGTGTAGAACTATATTCTTCGCGGAGTCTAGTCATCTGCAGTCTTTCTGATAGATACGATTTAAACCACTCTAGCGCATTTTCTCCGAGTCCGATCCGTTTCAGTTTAGTCATCAGCAAGGGGTGCGAGACAGTGTCGAAAGCCTTCGCAAGGTCGAGGAAGACTGCCGCACATTTCTCTCCTTTATCTAAAGATTCTTTGACATGTTCAGTGAGTTCAATTAACGCATCTCCTGTACCGAGCCCCTTCCGAAAGCCAAACTGGTTATGTGCCAAAATATTGTATTTGTCTAAGAAACTGTTAAGACGCCGTTTGACCACATGTTCTAGAATTTTACTCACCGTACTCAAGAGTGATATGGGTCTATAATTTTCTGCGGCCAAAGAATCACCACCTTTATAGATAGGTGTTATGATACTTGTTTTCAAACATTTAGGAAATACTCCCATTTTTAGGCTCAGGTTAATTATATGGACTAAGGGAGAAACTATGTATGATTTTATTTGTTTTAATACAAAAGAAGAAATACCATCCTGGCCTGCCGATTTACTACATTTCAATTGGTTATTATTTGGAGTATTTCTGATTCATTAGTTTGTTGCAGACATGGCATAATAATAAGAGCATCCGCTTGTGGGCTATTTGCCAAGTTTACTAGTTGACTCTCGCTCATTTTTAGGTTCTGCAGGTGGGCATGAGCTAGATTACTACCAACGCTTGCAAAGAAATTATTTAAGTGTTCCCTTATTTCATTTGAATCTGTAGTGGTGTTTACAATATTCCCGTTTATTTTCATTTTGTTTATATCTACCGGCTGTTTTTCTGTGCTTGTTATTTCTCTAATGGTTTGCCATACTTTCTTAGTATCATTTTGGAAACTGCGTAATTTATTTTTATAGTATAACTCTTTCTCGGTTTTAATTGGTTTATTGCAAAGGTTCCTGTATTTTTTGTAATAGATATATAGTTCGTAGTTATCCGGATCTATAACCAGCTGTTTGTGAATCTTGTCCCGTTTGTGTATACTATTTACAAGACCTCTGGTAATCCAAGGTTTTATTTTTCTACTCCTGTGTCTAATAGTGCCTGTATACGCTTAGCTTCAATTTCCGCCGTGCGTCCGAGCAGACAGGCACATCAAGTGCCTTTTTAATATAGATATGAATTTTTCGAAAGCAATATCTACGTTTGTCTCTATAAAAGTATCTTCCCAGAGTTCAGAGTCTAGTAGGTCAGTGAGTTTATCAAATTCTAGTGTTGTCCTTGTAAATTTTTTGTGATGATTATTTCTTTTATTTTCGCTTGGAATTATCAGCATAATTGGAAAATGGTCAGTGAATTTACTTTGATAAACAAACGACATACATTTCTTTTTAGATTTTATCATCGCATGGTCAATGCAGGAACACGATCCATTTTCCACTCGAGTTGGTTTGTTTATTCCAACTTGAAGTCCAAGCTCAGCCATTAAGTTTAGATATTCGTCTGCTTGCGGATGCATTCGGTTTATTATATTAATATTTACATCTCCAACAAGGGCAACATCTGAAAACGAAATACTCATCGACTTTATTTTTGAGCTAATCGATGCAAGGAACGGGCTTATATTTTTGTAAGATGGAGATCTATAAACTGCAAAGATACATAACTTATCGTCTATTAAAATTTGCAAGCAGTTTGATTCAGTGACGAGTAGTTCCGATATAATAACATTAAGGTTTGATTTGTAATGAACAATGACGCCATCGTTCTGGCGCATTGATAATTCAGTTACTTTTACTAAATAACCATCAAGGTAAATAAGCTGGCTTATATTTTTGTTCCAGCATTCAGTTAAAATAATAAGGTCAAAATTTATTTTCAGATCTTCAAGCAGTACTAATAAGGCATCGATGTTTTTTGAATAGCTCCTAATGTTAACACAGAAAACCTTCAAAGATGGTAGGTTGGCGATTGATTTAATATCTTCGCTACTGCTTATTTCAATGGTATCTATGTGAGTATAGTCGTCAATTTCACCATTCAAGTCTTTAATCACGATGGAAGAATTTACGCATAGTAACTGCAGTTGATTTGTGGACCCTCCCCATGCCAGAAAATATATTTTGTGGGCTTGATATCCAATATTGGCAACAGCCTTTGAGTAAATATACATAAAAATCTAAGTGGTGTACTGCATATTTATAGAATAGCGTTAAAATAATAAAAACATTTATTATATTTCGCGAAGAATGTAAAATATAATAATCAACAATATATGTATGATTTCTTAGTGAAAAAAAGTTTTTTTTTACAGTAATTAATATAAATATCGAACATAATATAAATAAAATAAATAAGTATTGGAAGCATATAATATAATATAAATTAATATAATCTAAACAGAAGCACATATAGTAATTATAGGAAGACAGACTAGAAGTGGAAGTGAGTTTTAGCAAAAGTTTTAGTCTAATTTTTAAATATGTTTGGTCAGAACAGGCGGCTAACCGTCAAACAGATTTTAATTCCTGAAGCTGTAGTTCATTATTTATGGAGAATATCTTGCTTTCTTTGCTCTGCCGAAGATATAACCTGCCGTTCTTCATCCAGACGAATTTCCAAGCATGAGTTTTCGAGTAATTGCGTGCCAAGTAAAATAGATGTCGTTGTCTGTACGTGTAATTTTCAGAAATGAATATCGGCTTTTTGTCTCCGTTGAAGTTGAGATCCTGTGTATGTAACTTATTAGCATTTGACCTGCTTTGGTTATAAGATTTTACGGCGTCCAAGAATTCATTTCTTGTTTTTATATTTCTTAACCGGGCGACGACTGTGCGTGGTTGGGAGTATTTTTGGTCGACTGGCGCAACTCGATAAATATTACTGAAGTCTGTTTCATTTAACGAGAGAGAGATGACTTTGCCTATATTCATCAGGATTTTTGCTAGATTTTCTTCTTTGTTCTCTGGAATTCCTCTTATCTCAACATTTAATGGGGTAATATTTTGGAAATTATTATTATTTGTCATTTTTTGTTTTGACCACCATTGTTGTTAAGCGGTGGCAATGGTATTTAAACAAATTCATCACATAATACGAATAATACCACGGCTGAGTCCCAGTCCGTGCACTCCGCATGGGTCCAATGCCCGTCCGAGGCCCACCTGTACCACATATCGTTGTCCTGTCCGAAGTCTTCGCATGTTATGCATCTATTTGCTACATTTTATGCATATCAATTGTCGTAATTGATATGCATAATTGATATGCGACACAGATCATCTGAGTTGAGGGCTGATAGCGAATTATAGTTCGTTTCATAAAGAACTTGCCTTCTTGCTCTGACAGGTTCTCCTTCTGAAAGTTGTTCTTCTTCCCTTTTCCGTTATCTTTTTGTAATTTTCATGTTTTTTAGTTTTCCTTCTTTATCATGCTGTCATTGATTAGTGTTACTGTAAAAATGATAGCATGCTCCTTCTTACGACTCTTTCCTTTATTGAGGAAAGATGTTTTCGAATGCATCAGAATTAAATCTTGGATTTTAGGCTGATCTCGTGGCATTTCGATTTGAGGTGTTGATGAAACGCTGTTTTAGTATTTTATAGGTCAGCTCGTCTCAATGTGCTTAGAATTGACAGGTCAACTTGGTTCGATGTACTTGGAACTGCCATCTCAACTTGTGTTTCCTGCATCTAGAAAATTTAAATTATATTTTTAATCAAAGTAGGAACATAACTCAGTAAGCAATAGCATTGCGGGCAATGGTGGTCAGCTGACTCCTATTACCCGCAATTACTCTGATGAGGTAATAAAATCAATATAAAAAAAGTTTAAAAGATTCTGCTAAAATTAGTTAGGAAATAATGTTTTTTTAATGTCAACCTTAACTTACATAATAGTCTTACTATTGTACTAAAAGAAATTTGATAATTACCTTCATTTTTGTTTCGTTGAAAAATAACTTCGACTTGGAGTAAAAACTTGATGTGCCTGTCTGCTCGGACGCACGGCGGAAATTGAAGCTAAGCGTATGCTGAGACGCAGGTGACCCAGCACAACATAGTACAGATTTTGCAAGGCAGGGCAGTGGAGGCAGACATAGGCCGCGAGCATATGCTGTGACGCAGTTAAATAGCACATGAAATAATTAATTAATTAATTTATTTATTTTATTTATTTTTAGGAAAACCAACAGCTAATTATATTTTAACAAAAAGACGGAGTAAGATAACAGAGAGCCAATTAAAGGTTTTCACGTTTAGGTAACGTTGTAGAAACATATGTGATCTTTCAATTAATATATACATTCATTCATTCGCGTCCTAGCTAGTACAAAGAATATACAGTTTTCAAGTTTGGCGAGAAAATGAGTTCAGAGTCAGAGTCTGATTATAAAATTAATGAATTGTTCCTACTTTACAGTTTGTCAAAGCGTAGAAAAACTATTTGGAGAGTGATTATCTGAGAAAACGCTCTACTTATGAATAATTTGTTCTCTCGAGAAAGGTATCTGATGTTTAGTTTCATAGACAAATGCTTGACCACCATTGCTCACTGACAACGATTGCGTACTTTATATACACA
>OX155959.1:7400417-7437536 GCA_944548615.1 Micropterix aruncella | reverse complement strand
ATATATATATATATATATATATATATATATATATATATATATATATATATATATATATATATATATATATATATATATATATATATATATATATATATATATATATATATATATGTAAAGAGAAATGTCATAGAGATGAATACGACTAGTGTCGAAATATTCTCAGTCATATAATTTCTTCTAAAATAAGTTACTAACATCCATTTCTGTTACAGAAACCATCCTCCTATACTTATTACATCCAAGGGCATACAGTAATTCAGCTGCAATAACTAAGAACATCATAAGTTATCAATTGCGGAAACAGGTGCTGCTGCCCTAAGTATTTAAAGAGGACATTAACTATCGTTTAAATGTTTCTGGTCCACCAGGACCCCAGATAAGTAACTTTTCATGAATCTAATTTTATATATTATTGAAAATAATTTAAAAAAAATTACACCCTTAAAATATCAATATATATATATATACATATATATATATATATATATATATATATATATATATATATATATATATATATATATATATATATATATATATATATATATATATATATATATATATATATATATATATATATACAGATGTGGCCAAATTATTATCACCTCCTAAAAAAAACCTATTAATGTAGTTTACCAAACTACAGCTGCATCCTTTTTCTAAATTGGCATGTTGTTTGCAAAGGTTACCTGAAATACCAAGAAGTAATGCAATAAAAATGACTTATTGTTTAAATTACCCCTTTCCGGGAGCAATTATTACCCGAATGGCCTTTTTCGGGAAATTAACAAAATAGAGTTGTTATTGTTTTGCTAGTTAGTTTCAGTTAAGAAGTGCTTTAATTTTATGGTTTCTGTGCGGTATTTAAGGATTAGCATCTAATTGATGATTATCAATCTCATTTGAGACTTTGAACAGTGAACTTGATAGTGAATTTTGTAAAATTGAATTGTGTTTTTTGAATTTTGCAAAATTTTATATGGGTAAAGCAAAGGATATCAGTTCAGTGCCTAAAGCGAAAATGTCGACGTTTTTGGAAGTAGGGCAATACTCGCATGGACAAATAACTCAGAAAGTGGGAGTCAGTCGATCAGTAGTTAGTAAGTTCGCAAAAAATAGAGCTGCTCAGTTGTCCACAAGTCCTAAAAGAAAAGGAAAATTCGTTCGCAGCCGGTAAAAAACATTCAGCCAGGATCGATATTTGCTACTGAAAGCTAAAGAGGACCGAACCCGATCCAGTAAGTCTCTAAGAGGTAACATGCGTGACATTTGTGCAGAAATATTGGAGCGGACAGTGAGACGTCGACTCTTTTAATCTGGGCTATGTGCAAGACGACCACGCAAGAAGCAGAAGCTGAATACTAGGATGATCCAACAAAGAAAAACATAGGCGAATGAACATTTAACATGGACTACATATGATTGGGAAATGGTAAAATTGAAATAAACACTCTTTTTCATATTATTCTGAAAACACATATTTCAATAATTTTTTAATTTGATTATATTATCTCTATTTTTTGAACGGGTCGTATTCAGTGACAAGACCATGATAAGTTTGACACTACTAATGTCCAGGAATGTTCGCCGATTGAAAGGAGAGGAGTATTTACTTTCATGTATCCAACAGCAGCTCAAACAGCCAGTAAGGGTCATGATTTGGTCAGCAATATCGGCCAAAGGGCTCTTCCCAATCTATATCATTGACCGGGTAATGAACGCGGATCAGTATTTAACAGTCCTTCAGACACAGGTGATTCTAATCATGAACGAAAAATTTCACGTAAGGAATTTTCATGCACGATAACGCCCCTTTTAATACAGCGAAGAGAGTTACGGAGTTTCTAAGGACTAACAACATCCAGATCCTTGACTGGCCAGCGAATAGCCCAAATATGAACCCTATCGAAAATATCTGGCTTAATTTTAACCAGAAAGTGGCAGAAAAATGCCCGCGGACCGAATTAGAATTGATTGCAGCCATGAAGGAAGTTTGGGAAAATGATGCCGATTTGGTCACCCTTGCTAAAAATGCCATCATTGGAATGCCGCGTAAGACGAAATCCTTAAAAAATGTAAAGGAAATGTTCACTAAATATTATTAAATGTATTTGTAAAAAAATTTTTTTTTTTGCAGTCATAAATCTAGGTTTTTATACCATTTTACTAAAAATTTCTAGAGGTGATAATAATTTGGCCACATCTGTATATATATATATATATATATATATATATATATATATATATATATATATATATATATATATATATATATATATATATATATATATATATATATATATATATATATATATATATATATATATATATATATATATATATATATATATATATATATATATATATATATATGTATATATATATATGTTTTTTTTTTTTTTTCAATAATATATAAAATTAGTTTCATGAAAAGTTACTTATCTGGGGTCCTGGTGGACCAGAAACATTTTAACGAAAGTTAATGTCCTCTTTATATACTTTGGGCAGCAGCACCTGTTTCCGCAATTGATAACTTAGTGAGATTCGTAGTTATTGCAGCCGAATTAATGTGTGCCCTTGGATGTAATAGTATGGACGATGGTTTCTGTAACAGAAATGGATGTTAGTAACTGATTTTTGAAGAAATTTCTTTGACTGAGAATATTTCGACACTAGTCGTATTTATCTCGATGACATTTCTGATAGAACAATTTTTATCAAATTTGAATTTAAAAAAAAACTGAACATAGAGAAATGGGTTAATAATATTTTGCAAGGTCGTATTAAATACACTATAACCGACAGTGAAAAACATTATTATTAAATGATTTTTATGAAAATTATTAATAAGCTTTTTATGAATATGTCTGAACAAATATAATTACTGTATTAATTTTGCCTATTCAGAGCGGGACCCTTGCAAGCGCCTAAAATATGTATAAAAGCCAACTCCCAAGATTTAACGTCTCTTTCTTTAGCGTTATCGCCAAGGCACTTGATAATTTTTACTTTAAAACAATTATCAAAAGTTAAATTGTGTGCCTTGGCATGCAATGCTATTGGAAGTTGACTTTCATTGAACATAAGAATATATATATATATATATATATATATATATATATATATATATATATATATATATATATATATATATATATATATATATATATATATATATATATATATATATATATATATATATATATATATATATATATATATATATATATATATATATATATATATATATATATATATATATATATATATATATATATATATATATATAATTTGAGATAATTGGATGAAGGGTGAGCGTTACTAGTTGTAAAATGGGCCCAACTTAAACCTACTCCTCTTTCCGCAAGTGAGAGGCATTCATCATTCTCGTTAACACCTAAAGCATTCCCGAATCCGATCAAGGGAATCCTTCGTCACGATGTAAGTGGCTTTTATAATTATTTACTTTATAATCATCTTATTGATCAATTCTAAAAAGTATATATATATATATATATATATATATATATATATATATATATATATATATATATATATATATATATATATATATATATATATATATATATATATATATATATATATATATATATATATATATATATATATATATATATATATATATATATATATATATATATATATATATATATATATATTCGCATTTTATTAGGAAACCCTTTATTAATATCTAACATTATTTCTATAAGTAAAATGCAGGATTATTTTATTAATATCTTTATATTTCTCTTTTTAACTTTTATTTCTCCTATTAATATCTTTATATTTCTCTTTTTTTTATATTTAACTTTTTTTTACAAAAATATATCTTATTCTGATTTGACTCCATTCGCTGAAATGTTAATATTTCACTCATAATTTTAAGTATATAGTAATTTTGAATATTTTGCTCATAAAAGATGTAATGGCTATTTTATGTTTTCAATGTAATAATAGTAAATTCATTCATTTTTATAAATATAGAATAGAGCAAGCTCATACAAAATTACATTTTTACCATTGAACAGGTCTCGACCTAATTAGATGACACTTTCACTGTGGTACGCCATGTATTCGTTTTCTGGCTTTGACTCAATACCCTGTGATATGTTAGTATGATATAACTGACATGTTTATGATAAATCGTCAACAGCATTTCTACAGTCAAATGTAACTTAGCTTTCTTATGCACGGTACGAACAAGACGCTAGTTTTGTTTTTACTGCGATTTCTAGCAACTTCACTACGTGGCGTGACATGATGGATGATAATGTATTTTTAACGATTGCATGGCTCCCCATTCGCAAAAGTGTTCTGGCTTCTCGTCTCGCCTTGAAAACGGCTGAATCTCTATTTAATGCGCATTATTGGCAGGCGTTCTCTCAAGTAGCGAGAGCTCTACATCTAATGAAGCCGTAAATTTGTCTTATCCCCTCACGTTGCGAGGTAAAAACTCACCGCGCGCAAAAACATCACTTTTGCGCGCGACATATTCGCGCAAAAAATCGACGCGAGTCAACGGCCTAGAGAAAAACGATCATAACTTATAAACCACTAAACGGATTAAAAAAAGATAAAGAGAAAAATGATCGCATTGAAATTTGACATATAAAACATTATAACCTTATCTCGTAAAACAATTAAGATAATAATGAATAAATATTACAAAATTGGCAAACTGAAAAAACTCGCCTATAAAATCATTTCGATTTTTTTGTAAATACAGTTTTTGTAAATATCAAAAATTGTAAATACAGTTATGTTCTTTATTAAATGCTTTACCAAAACGATATTTTTTTTTTACTTATTTGCATACAAAAATACGGAAAAAATATTTATTTATTCAGCCAAGAAAAATTTTATGTATTCTCGTAAAAATTTTTTTTTTAAATTTTTAATTTGTGACTACTTATGGTATTTTTTTATATGAAATTCTTTCAAAATAACTTTATTACTACATCACTTCTTCTTAGAAATCACACCAGAACTTTGAGCTTTGTCTGATATTATAGAAAAATCTAAAGTTTTGAGAGTTTCCGCGTCCGAACCTAATAATAAACTTTGAATGCCCATAATATAAAATTCGTTAGATTTTTTCAATTATATTGTCTTATCATAGACTTATTATATGTCTAATAACTAATTACTATACTCCAAAGAGTCACATTTCATCGAAAAACTATGGAAAATCGCACTTTTTTCTCTCATAGTAATTATCAAAACAAGTTTCATTTTCGCGAGCCATATTAGAAAACAACATATAATGTTCAAAATACGCCTAATTATGTGATAACTTAGGATGTAAATGAAGCAATACCTATTTTTTTAGTAAATTAAAGCGACATTACGTCATGTTTCGCGATATATCGGGATATTTCAGAAACATTACAAAATAAAAACGGCCATTTTTTCGCGAGCCGTTTGTTGTTGCCAAAGTGTTTTCTTCGAAAATTCGTGAAAAACAGCAAATGGACTGTCTAAATTGACTAATCCTAATGCCTAAACTACTTAAAAATGGAAATTACTCACTTTTATCCGGTATACACTGCACTTATATCCACAAAACACTTCACAAAACAAACATTTCGCGGAACTATACGCCGCCGCGGGGTGGCCGATCAAGACTGCTGTTTTGACGTCTAATGCTGACTTTTTAAATCGGCGATCGATGTTATCGTCGTTGGCCGGCGAATGAAAGATTATTTGGCCATGTCGTCCCGCGGTCAGAAAGCATTAAGTACGACGATTCGAATCGTAAATTGCATTTTTCGCAGCGGCGAGCGCGATATCCAAAATCGGATGTTACGGATTGTAGGCGGCCGCCATACATGTCCCCAAATGGATGTTACGTGCTCAGCGTATAGAGCAAGCTCATACAAAATTACATTTTTACCATTGAACAGGTCTCGACCTAATTAGATGACACTTTCACTGTGGTACGCCATGTATTCGTTTTCTGGCTTTGACTCAATACCCTGTGATATGTTAGTATGATATAACTGACATGTTTATGATAAATCGTCAACAGCATTTCTACAGTCAAATGTAACTTAGCTTTCTTATGCACGGTACGAACAAGACGCTAGTTTTGTTTTTACTGCGATTTCTAGCAACTTCACTACGTGGCGTGACATGATGGATGATAATGTATTTTTAACGATTGCATGGCTCCCCATTCGCAAAAGTGTTCTGGCTTCTCGTCTCGCCTTGAAAACGGCTGAATCTCTATTTAATGCGCATTATTGGCAGGCGTTCTCTCAAGTAGCGAGAGCTCTACATCTAATGAAGCCGTAAATTTGTCTTATACTACCTATTCATTTACTGTTATGTCACGTTTATGGTTCCGGATCTACATCGGCAAAATTGCACATCACTATTGCCTACGCGGCGTATTGACTCCTTCCTGCATCTCCCTACCGTTTATTATATATGGTATTAGAATGCACAACTACATAATACGATTTGGCAATCCATGTGCTCCGGCAAAATGCAGGTGGCGCTGATGGCGTTGACGCCAAACGAATGGCACTTGTTTTGGTCATAAACATATAAAGGTATAAATGATTATAAAAATCAAAAAAAAATACCAATGTTTACAATAATAACATGAAATATAGACTGGTTATATGGGCGGTTATATAGGCTGATTCCATCACAGAAATAATACGGAGAAATATAATGTCATTTAACAGTCTCTCTGAATATTAAAATGCGTAATTTTCACGAATTGACCAGTACGCAAAATTTTAAATTGACATATTTATGTAAATATTGTTAAAATAATTAGTATTACAATGATTTCAAAGGTTGTTTATTATTATAATTGTATTATTGTATGTATTATTATTGTATACCGTATAGTCGTATTTAGAGCGCGCGTTTAGGGATCTGCAGTGCGTTATACCACGAAGCCACAATACTATTGTACCATCAAAGTCGCCATATTGAACATAATAACGAATTTTCGAATCATATTGAACGAGTTGACCATAGTCGGGAGTCCCATGGTCGGGAGCCAACCCTGGGCGCAGCAGCCATATCATGGTGAAACTTAGAACTGGCCATCATAACTGAATGCCTATACAAAATTTCTGTGATATTGCCCGTTGTGGAGTCCCCTCGTCGGGAGCCAACCCTGGGTGTAGAATCAGGTCATGCTTACCATAAAAAATGCATTGTCATCTGAACTGAACCATCATGTAAATTTTCAACTTCATATGATAAAATTTGAGGAGTTCCCTCAATTCCTCATGGATTCCATCATCAGAACATGATTTTGATAAAAATAAGACCAATCTGGAAATCTCACAAGTTAACACGTCAACGAAGAGATTTACTAGTATAGATCACATAGGGCATATGTGATCTATACTAGTAAGAATCTAAGGATTATCTAGCTCCTCCATGAAACTCAGTTCTCGTCTGAGGCATTATATTTAATTTCTCGATATGCTTTTAGTCGCATTTATTCTGGATGACTCCTCTAGAACCGCGTTGTTCAACAACCAAATATTAAATTTATGGAAAGGCAAAAATCAAGTAATGCTGCAAGGAACGTCCTTCTTTTGCGGGACATATTTTATGACGAGAAATGAAGAGAAATGTAACCAATCCCTTTAATAATATTTACACGGATTTCGTTCAGAGTTATATCTCTATCTGGCGAGAGACTCTACGTTTATAGTCGCAAGCCAAATCTCATCAGAATGCTGACGGGTCAAAGTAAGCGTACTTTAGCAGGCTGCACACGTATAACAAGTTAAATAATTAATCAAAAACACACAAGTTTTCTCCCAATCATGGCTAGACTTCCCAGAATCAACAGAACCAAGAGTAAAAGTCATAAGAATGTTGGACGATTCATTATCTTAGTAAACAACATTGAAATTTATTACCATAACATATAATTTTATTTAAATCAAAATCGAAATATACAAAAAAAACAGATAAGTTTGTATGTGTGCTGCAGAGTCACGGGCACGGTGCGACGGTTAGAGGGTGTGTGTGTGTTTGTATGTGTGTGTACGAGTATGATGGCAGATAATCAAACAGCGCAAAGATGCATGCCTGGATCATTAGGTACGACATGTACGAACTTCTGCAACTAATTATGGTGGGAGAAGTTACAGGGAAGAGCAGACCAGGCCCTAGACGGCAATATTGTTTGCAGAACATTCGAGAATGGACCGTGATTACGAGTGTCGCCGATTATTTTTGCCTGACGAAGGAAAAAAGAAGTATGCAGAGCTGACAGCCAAACTTCACTAGTTGGAGAGGCACGCCGAGAAGAAAAGTGTCCAAAATGAAAAAGTAAACATGAAGTAATAGATGATAAAGTATCCAGAGTAAATAAAAATTGAAATCAGTAACTTACATCTTAACGATAAACAAATAACTTAATAAAATACTGTTTGTATGTGTGTACTAAAAAATATTTAATATATCAATATTTTCTAGTTGTTTAGTACAAAATCACAGCAGCTAGTAATAATTCCATTCCTTCATGCAAACGTATTAAAACAAGGAAGTCGGAATAATATAATTAATTATAGTTCCTAACCTAAAATACGCTCCCACTCAGCACAAAGCTTGAAACTTCGTATGTATGTTTGTAGCTTTCCTGCATGCACTTCGATGTAGGTATACGGACATGTTATGAGATTGTTGTTTCCAAAAAAAAACACATAAAATATGGCATTCTAAGTATAAAATACACAATTCAAGCTAAAATAAACAGTTTAATAAAACAATAATTATAATGGTAGAAAAGATAGACGATAGTATATTTATGACATTAATAAGGTTAAATTAGGTACCTGTAACACTCTTGCTATAAATAAAATAGTAACTGCTTCTGTTTTGTCAGCGATATTTGTACTATCAGAGTTGAGATTTAATTCCTATCTCATGAATCTCTCATACACACAGACTCGTACGGGAAGTCCACTCTAGCGCAGTGGTGGTAAAAATAATTAGTCAGCTCCTCAGAACCCGTTTGAGTCCAAACACTGCCTTACTATATATATACGTAGCCGAAGGGTTAATAGAGCATTAATTTTAATTTCTCCAACTAGATCTCTACAATGATCTATACCATTGAGTATTTTGGAAATATCTTGATAAATATAGTGGCATACGATTTCGACAGGCAACTCTTGGCACTGATCGTCGTTTTTGAGATCACCTTCAATCAATCTATCCGAAATTATTTCTATAGTCCTAAAAGGAGGAAAGTAGGAACGGAATCAAGCAGCTTTAAAATAAAATTAAAACTAAAATAGGACTTTATTACATCATGGCTAAAAGCATGACTATATTATATATCGTGTAATTACATAAACTGTATTTACTAGGCGTGACTCTTCCTGTGTATCATGTGTATTAATTTTTAACAAAAAAAAAATAGGAAGTATGTGATTAATTGTGTCCTTGAAATTTAACAATTTTGTATATAATTTATTAAAACAGCTGTAGGCTTCCTGAAAAATAAAAAAATAATTACAATGAAATAATTTAATACATGCCGATTTTGCGGATTATTGACCGGAACACCTTAACAACTAGAGTTGTCAACTACAACGGGCGAACCAGTCACCTCAGGAAGTTTTAACGAAATGATCGTTCTATCACCGCCAAGCTCCGCCACATGCCCGTAAGAGGCCAACGGCTTATCCGCGATATAGCCAGGTATGTTACTTCCAGTTGCGACCAGATTACTCTGGTCACTCGACTGTCGGTGTAAACCGAATCTATCGCGGACCACGGCATCCTTTGCCCGGCTGTTCACCCGGAAGCCGACGGTCGTTTCAAGAGCAGTCGCCGTAAAGTCAGCAACCATCCCCGCTCTATAGGAAACAGTACTGCTTTCAGACACCCCCGACTGTTGGTCAGAATGCGTAATCGATTGGCTTACGCCGAACGGTGCGCAGACCGTCCAGGAGCGCCAGAAGATTGACTCCTAGGAGAAACTAGCCCTAAGGCCAGAGTCCTAACCGGGCTCGCGCTTCATGAGTGGAGGCCGCCCGATGGGTGTTGACCCTTGAGTGTGACCAACTCTGTACAAAATGGGTATTCGCGGCCAACTCAGCAAGGGCCCATTAGCTCCCGGAACAGCATATTAAATATTTCTTCAGCAAAAAGTGGGTGAGAACTGTCTACGCTGAAAATATATTAGTAGATTTGTATATTTTGAAAATACAGCTGAGCGTGTGAAGCCCGTTTATATCAAATTAAAATTAAAGTAGTATTTGCAAAGGTCTCGCTACGCCAATATTCCGCGCTTTTGTCGTGGCCGGGACTTGCCCTTATCCCTTCCGCCAGACATCCCGCTGCTCTACAATGCAAATAGAGGAAAAGAAATTACTTGTAACCTTTTTATTTGAAGGTTGACCGGGTTTGCGGTGTTTGCCTCTGCCTATTCAGAGGATGTCGAATTCAATTCGATTCTTTGATTGATAATAAATATTCGGAAACCGACGGTAGACGAAGATCGCAATACGGCGACCAAAGTTGAGATGGCAGGCGCTTGCGAGCCAAAGAATCTGATCGGCCAATTTAAGAACTTCATCCCTCTTATATATATATACAAATATAATCACGACAATCAAATGCAAGCTTACTTTCGTTGCTAGTTACATGTAAACATTTCATTATTTTTTTACCTCCATTCCTTTGTGTTATTATTTAAAAGGTAGTTAAATCCTGTTTTTTTTCATATATTTCTCAATAATCATACTTGTTTAACAGTAAACCTAGTAGTAGCGGTCAAATTGACCGTTTTTAAACTTCAGTACAATTTACACATATTTAAACGTTATAATATGGCTATCAAACTGTACGACCTTCCTTAAAATATGCATACAATATTCTTCAGAATTTACCTTTAGTTTTCCTTTTTTTTGACAGGAAATATTTATTGTGTGTCCTACCTACCGCTGTCGGTTAATTTGACCGGTGCAGAACCGGTCTGACAATTGCGTGACAATTCATACAAAATGCGATATAAATGAAACCAGTCAAATTCAGACAGTTACCTGAGGGAGGGGGGGGGGTAATCGGGAGTCACCGAAGGGATTCCCGGCTATCATTAGGATGCTTGCACTAGACTGCCCCTAGTACGCTGGCATTAGGCTACACCTGTTTCCTATAGAGCGGGGGTGGTTGCGGACCTTACGGCGACTGCTCTTGAAACGACCATCGGCTACCTGATCCTGGCTGAACAGCCGAGCAAAGGATGCCGTGGTCCGCGATAGATTCGGTAGACACCGTTTCACCGCTTCGTAAGGGAGAGGAAGGGTTGTTTTTGTCCCAAGTCTTCTACGTTCACCTCACAGGACAGAACGTTCTAATATCGTTAAAACTGGGGGGTTCGCCCGTTGTAGTTGACAGCTCCAGTTGATAACTGAAAACCCTAATGTATACAAATAATTGTATTATTATAAATAATGATATTAGTATTATTATTATCATTGTTATTAGTATTATTTGTATTTATTGTTATTAACTTATTATTATAATTATTATTATTTATTATTATTAATTTATTACTATTATTATTACTATTATTGATAATAACCCTAGATTGACATGTCTCAATTCGTACTTTGGTCCAGGAGTTACTGTTTTTTTAGTTTATTCAACGATTGAATAACTTATTATGTATTCATCAAGATCCGTGCTCCAAAACTCCATTTTGTACAGTCATTGCAATGAGAAGCAGCGAAATGGCTGTTGCTCGTTACGTCGAAGCACCGCATTAATGGCGGGTGCAAAAGCGCGCCCGCGAAGACGACGATGTCGGCAGTTTCCTCTCTTAATCAAGACGACAGCGGCCAGATTAGACTTAATTAAAAGTTTTTCAACTGACCTTATTATGAGGCGGCAAGTGCCGATGGCAGGGGAGGCGCCGCGACGGGATGCCCGGTTGACGTCGACGCCGCCGTCGAATCCAGCGACGCACAGTGTATCATTTCGTTCAAGATAAAGACTAAGACATGATATTCAGTAGATTACCCGTAAACACACCTACACCTACAACTACACTGGTACAAATTAATCATCTCGTTTAAGATTAAGACTAAGACATGATATTCAGTAAAGTACCCGTAAACAGACCTACACATACACATACAACTACACAGCTACAAATTTATAAATTCATTCAACATAAAGATTAGGACATGATATTCAGTAAAGTACCCATAAACACACCAACACCTACAACTACACAGGTACAAATTAATCATTTCGTTCATGATATAAAAACTAAGATATGATATTCAGCAAAGTGCCCGTAAACACACCTACACCGACAACTAAACAGGTACAAATTAATAAATTCATTTAAGATAAAGATTAGGACATGATATTCAGTCAAGTACCCGTAAACCCACCAACACGTAGCTACAACTACACAGGTACAAATTAATCATTTCGTTCATGATAAAGACTAAGATATGATATTCAGTGAAGTATCCGTAAACACACTACACAGGTACAAATTAATCATTTCGTTCATGATAAAGACTAAGATATGATATTCAGTAAAGTTCCCGTAAACACACCTACATCTACAACTAGACAGGTACACATTAATAAATTAATTTAAGATAAAGATTAAGACATGATATTCAGTAAAGTACCTGTAAACACACCTACACCTACACCTATAACTACAGGTTATATTAAAGGCTTCTATTAAGCCTTCTATTATATAAGATTCTATAAGCTTCTATTATACCAGTGCTTAATGTATGCCAGAGAGCACCTAACAGAAACCGCAACTAGAGCGGACATTCACTCTTACCATACACGCGGTAATTCCCTTTTATGCGTACCCCGAACAAGACTGGCAAAAGTACAGAAGAGCTACTTATACCTTAGCATTAAATTCTACAATTTACTCTCTACCTCTATCAAACAACTGGAGGACAAACAATTTAAAAAAAACATTAAGGAGATGCTGATAGGCCACCCTTTCTATAATCTGACCGAATTCGAGGGCCATGACTTTGCAAATATTGTACCAATTTGAATGATAATTATATATGTACTTCTAGTATTTAAATTTAAGATTTAGTTTTAGTTTGATTATTTAATAAATTACTTACTACTTTGGATGTTACTATGTACAGTTTTTAGTACGTATATATTTGATTTATTGACTATTTCAATTGTTAGGCTTCTGCTTTGATTATTCAACTTTTTAACTGACTATTTTAATTATTGTGTGTTTAGTAGGTAGCCATTGACTATTCTTTAATTTGTTTTGTAATACGATTCTACGACGAATAACTTTTAGTAGGTTCCAAAGTTTCTTAGATACTATATATTTTTAAAAATTAATATATGTATGTAACGTAAAGATTAAAGTAGTAATGACACTTACTACTTAAAACACAAATATTTTGACACGTCCAAGAGCGGTTTTTAGCCACCAATTGGACACGACGTAAATGTAATGTAATGTAACAATGAGTTATATGTTTATTTATTTTTAATTTAATAACATTCATTCCACAAGTAAATATATTAAAATGAAAAAAAAACACGACTGTCGTTAAAGAAAGTGATCTAGTGTATTTCGAAATTTTAGCGTCTATTATAATGAAAAGAAATACTGTGCGACGCCCGCACGACCCATGAATGCTTTTATTTGAAAACTTTCCTTGCTCGACGCAGCATTTGACTTCTTAGCGATGCATTTCTGTCGTGTCGAACAAAATCTCTGTTTAGTGCAAAGTTTTAGCCTTTTCACTGTTCAAAAGTATTTAATTTCTTACGCAGGATAGTTTTGCTTAGTTAGTCACATTGCGTATGAAGCGAAATTAGTTTAATTATTACGTTATGTATATATTAGTCTTTACTGTGAACAATGGGCGGATTAATTTCTTAACACAATCACATATAATCAACCCTATTATGAAGTGTGTCTATGTATGTGCGAATATAATCTTTTATACATGTAAATTATGTCTGGGAGTTAATGGGACTCATTCTGTTCAGGGTTGGTCACACTCACGGGTCATCACCTATCCGACCGCCTCCACGCATTAAGTGCGAGCCTGGGCAGGACTCTGGCCTTATGGTCAGTTTCCCCTGGGAATCAACCTTCTGGCGCTCCTGGACCGTGCGGCGTCAGCCAATCGACTGTGCACTCTGACTAACAGTCGGGGGAGTCTGGAAGCAGTACTGTTTCCTATACAGCGGGGGTGGCTGCGGACCTTACGGCGACTTCTCTTGAAACGACCATCGGCTATCCGATCCTGGGTGAACAGCCAGGCAAAGGACGCTGTGGTCCGCGATAGATTCGGTAAACACCGTTTCACCGCTTCGTAAGGGAGAGGACCGCGTAAGCGACCTAAAACGTAAAATAAGGCGACCTAACCTCTGGGCCACCAGGCCAGGTCCCCGCCAATTGGAAAATAAGGCCAGCAACGATAATAATCTGGGAAGAAATACTCTCAACTGATCTCCATTTTTAAAATTACTTCGTGAAAATTACGCAAAACCTTAAGCAAAAACTTTCTACTACCTACTTTCAAAGTATGCAGTCAATACTCGTTTGAAAGTACATATAGATAGTTTTAGGTGTGTACTACAACGGAGGAGCCCATCACCTTAGGAAGTTTTAACGATATTTAAATCGTCTCCCGTGAGGTGAGCGTAGAAGACTTAGAGACGAAACAGGCCACTGTCTAGTTACGCCACTAGCTCGTAAGAGACAAACACTTCACCGCGAGAAACCGGGTGTGCACACGGTGGACCGACACTCGCGCCTTTATTTCCAGCTACGGCCAGTTTTTTTCCGACCTTCCAACTGGTTAGGTTTTGAGGTCGCTTACGCTGTTCTCATCCTTAAGTAGCAGTGATTCGGTATGTACCGAATCTATCGATGACCACGGCATCCTATACGGGATCGGGTAGCCGATTGGTCGTTTCAAGAGCAGTTGCCGTAAGGTTGACAGCCACCCCCACTCTATAGGAAACAAAGCCAGACTTAACCAGTTATTAGTCGGAAAGCAAAGTCGATTGGCTGAAGCCACTTGCGGCTTTCCCATGCGGCTTTTCCAACCATCTTACTGGACGGTTTGCGCACCTTGGTGCGCAATCCGTCCAGGAGGATGATTCCCAGTGTAACTGGCTCGCAGGCACAGAGTCCTACCCAGGCGCGCACTTCTGCTTGGAGGCTACCGGATAGTTGCTGACCTGTGAGTTTGGCCGACCCTAACACATGGGTCATATAGACAAGCGGTGTTTAAAAACCCTAATCCTAAATATATGGTGTTCACGTCAGATCGTAACTCATTAATCACTATGCCGATTGTTTGGCAATAAACTTTCATTTATACAGGATGGGCCTTAACTGTTAGGTTAGGTTTATTTTGTACGTTAAACCCCTCACATGTGAGGCGTCCAATAATGGATGCTATGGAAAAATGTATACAAAATGTATATAAATTTATATAAATGTAAATATAAATGTAAATGTGCGCCGCTCTATAGTAATCCGCTCTATAGTAATGCTATAGCTCTATAGTAAACCCCGCTCTATGTAAATGTAAATGTAAATGTAAATATAAATTTATATACATTTGTGAGGCGTCCAATAATGGATGCTATGGAAAAATATATACAAAATGTATATAAATTTATATAAATGTAAATATAAATGTAAATGTGCGCCGCTCTATAGTAATCCGCTCTATAGTAATGCTATAGCTCTATAGTAAACCCCGCTCTATGTAAATGTAAATGTAAATGTAAATATAAATTTATATACATTTTGCCGTAGGCAAACCCGAGCTAATTGCCAGTCATTTCAGGGGCTAGCGCAGTGGGTATCATTAGACGCTTTAATTCGTGGAATTTTTAGTCGCTATGGAGCGGAGCGCAGGTTTTGTGTTTGTGCGTATTACTTAAACATTATCTCAGTGGATATTTTGAGGCGGATGTACCGAAGTGAGCACGGTTAACGAGACATTAGTGAAGCATAAAGCGCAAATTCTCGTCGTGAGTGGATCAAAATGTTCGAGGCAACCGGGTCAATAGTGGGAATAGTTTATAAAGCACGCCCGAAGTCAGCGAGGACGGCAAAGTCTATTCGAGCGTGTGAGTGAATCTGTTAGACAAAATCCCCAAAAATCGACTCGCAATGAAATCTAAGCTTTAAACATCAAGAGGACAGTTTTAAGAAGAATTTTGCAAGGGGATTTACTTCTAAAACTCATAAGATTCAGCTTACAGAAGGATGGAGCCACATGCCACTCTGTCAGTATCAACAGACCTGCTTAAAGAGATGATTCCTGGGAAATTCATCTCACGAAGAGGATATGTTTAGTACCTATCCCCGACTGACTGGCTCAGTGGGGGATCACACTCATAATTATAATTTTCTGTGGGAATACCTAAAATAAAGGGTCTCATAAGAAAACTCGACCACATTAGACCACCTAAAACAAAACATTTTTCCATTCATTGTTGGGTCAATCGATTGAATATTTCAATCGACTAATCAATCACGATTGATTTAGTCGTGACTAACGTTAATTATTGAAGTAATCGCGACTAATAATCATTAATCGTCAATCGTCAATCGCGACTAACTTGCTCTTTAGATACTAACCGACATTTAATTCCCGTCGGTAGGTCGGTCGTGCTCGCAGTCACGATCGCGGTCGCGTTTGCGGTCGCGTTTGCGGTCGCGTTCCGTTTGCGGTTGCGCACCGACCGCACCGACCGCACCGACCGCACCGAACGCACCGACCTACGAAAAACGCAAAACTGAGGTCGACCGCTGTCGAGAATATCAAACGCAAACGTTTAATCGTCAATCGTGACTAACTATTGACGACTTATCAATCGTTAGTCGCCGATTGACGATTAACCAAATCAATCGCTAGTCGTCAATCGCGATTAACGTATTCAATCGTCAATCGTCAATCGACTAAATTTTGCCCAACAGTGGTGCCATTCCAAAAGCAAATTGTCCCCGTGTTGTAGAGAATCTGCGAGTCCGATTTCAAGTATGTCAACAAGCCGTTGGACATGGACCTGGACAAGATATTTTTTAAAACGTAAATATCTTAAAATACTCCATTCCTTGTAGTGTCTATGTGTAAGTGTCAATAAAATATATGTTTCTTAGCTTTTTAAATTAAATATTACACTGTGCCTACAGTTAAGGCGCACCCTTTACATAGAAGATTTCAAACAGCCGGACCATTTCATTCAACAACCATGACCCGTTACAATATGGAAACCAAAGTAAAAGACAACTCGACTTGCAAACCGTCAGCAAAGCTAACTGCAAAAAAATATGAGAAAATACTTATATCTTTCTTAGACTCACGTCTTATAACAATACTTTTAAAGCTAATAGATGTATTAACGCAATCGAAAACATCGAATAATAAATAGGCAATAGCAAATGCATTCCTATACCTAAATTAAGCATATATATCTTACCATATATTTATATTCACAATAAATATAGCACCATACTATTCACCATATATTTTTATTCACACCATACATTTATATTCACACTATATTTCAAACTTTTCGCAAAGTTTACAAAGTTTTCCGGTTTTTTAAATTATTATCTTTAGTTTTAAATAATTTATCGATCAATATGAAATATATGAATAGCGATGAGGTTACCATTATTACTGTAAGAACTAATACATTTGAGCAACACGAAAAACGATTTTTTTAAATTTCTGGTTGAGTTAGTTATGCCATTGATTATATTGGTTATTAGTTTGCTCAACGCCATAGTACTAATTTATTAGGATATACCCTGATGGTTTATAAAAACCATTAATTTACATTAATGATAACAATAATAATATGCCATTTATCGCATTTAAATATAGGCTGATGTCATCACAGAAATATTACGCAAGGATAGAATGCCATCTATCAGTGAATTAATTTTAATTCACGAGCTTTAATTTTTATTAAAGCTCGTAATTATTATGTCTAAAAATCTGTATACGGAATTAAAAATTGAGATCTTTATGTAAATAATATTAAAACAATGATACGATTTAAAAATTAGTTTGTTATTATTGTTATCAATATATTATTATATTGTTTTGCGATAGGACATAGCAATGGTTTGTTTAGAACGGCATCTATTTGACTACTGAACAAAAGATAAGATTAATCAATGTTTGGAACTATGAGAGATTTTTAACCCGTTGAGTATGAGTCAACCAAATCTGGTCGCGAAACAATTATCCGTTGAGTAGGAGTCGACCAAATCTGGTCGCGCTCGGAGCGCGAGTTTTTTTCACTTCTTTGACGTTCTCATATTTATTCATAATTATCTAATTGTTTTACAAAATGATATTTCAATATTCTATATTCGAAATTTCAATGCAATCATTGTGCAGTTGTTCTTTTTATGATTGGTGTAGTAGTTTCGTAGTTATAGTACTTTAAGTCGAGCGCCGTCGATGTCGCCGAAAATCCTGCAACAGAGACAGATGCATCCATGAAAATGCATCAGATGCACAGATGCATCCATTTACTCCAAGGGTTAAACGTTGCTTCTCGTAGTACAATCGTAGCTGCCAAGATAAAGTACGTCATTGAGCAGTATAGTGACCTATAATGTTTATATCTATGTATTTTGAATTTCAATTGAAGTGTTCTCGAGACGCTTTACGATTCCTTGCGGAGCAGTAATTTCTCACGGGGCGGAGGCGCCATAAAACAAAAGAGGAGGGCGTTAGTACACGTGGGCCCTCTCTGTTCTTTATTGGTCCCCTTAATTACATCTTTTTAGCGGCGCGTGTCTTCTCGCCAACCCAGCAGTAACCACCGCATCGTCTTCGCAGGTGGCCGCCCTTAGCCGCAGCACGTAGACACAGCTAAGTAGGTACCTATGGGCGACCTAAAGAAGCCCACACACAAGGCCACTATTCGCTATTATTTTAAGTTGTAATGAGTGTAAATTATTAAAAATTATAATTAAACGAATTCTTACGATAATCGATAACTGGTGCTAAAATGTTCTTCTGAAACACTTATTAATAGCAATACATAAAATACGTGGTGTGTTCTTTCAGTCGAACTTTTGGTCGGCAAAAATACAGTTATTAATTTGGAAATCCGAAACCCCAAACCATTTTAAAGCAGTATCCTTGGTAATGTACACACTTCTCCCAGCGCTCCTGCCATTATTGGAAAATCTGGAACTCAGCTTTTGGAATGGTGAGCAACCTTGCCGTCGCGTTCTGCATGATGTATTCTCGTGAATCAAATCGGGTCTCTTTTAGCAGCATTTTCAGTTTGTAAAAAAGCCAAAAGTCACACGAAAATGCCTGGTAAGTAGAGAACCTAACGAACCACAGAAGTTGGGGTGACTGTTGGGGTTGTGGACACTGTTTGCATTGTCCAGCATGCCCTGTGAAACATCCAAACTCCATTACTTCTGCTCCATCGTGCTAACGACGGAGCAGATTTACCAGATACTCTCCTCATGCCAAATTCTCGGTCAAAATTAAATGTACCGATCCAATGCTTCATGGGTGTGTCTTGCTTTATGCAAGAGAGTCTCGTAGTATGTATCAAAATTTGCAATTGCGAGAGCAAATTAAAAGCGTGAGCGTTACTAATATGGCGCTGCAACGAACGCTCTCGCTTTTAAATCGCTCTCTCAATTGCATCTTTCGTTTTTTTTATTCAATTCAATTTTATTTTATTATGATTTAGGTTACCGACCTTCGCCCCCCCCCCCCCCTCCCCGCTTTCTTTCCCGTCTCACTGCATATGTAGGTGTAGTAACGTGGAGTTTTACAATTATTCAGTGAGGCGCTGCCTTCTCTTTAGGCGTACTATATATCTTTAATAATACAAGGTTACTTACAGATTAGCTAATCGAGTTGGCAATTATTAAGAAATGATTCATTTTAACAATTAAAAAACACAATGACATAATAAAAGGATTCAATAAATAATGCCACTGTAAAACAGAATATCTAAATTATATTTTTATAATTTACTAATTACTAAGATATATTTGAAGATAAAATACATGTGAAATCGAAGACTAGCGCGGTTGTTAGGATTTATAAATAGGTTTAAAAACGATACTACTTCTCAAATTTTGTGGCATCTGATGTTTCGGCGATGTTAAAGCCGCCGTTGTCCGGGGGTATGGACAACGGCGGCCCCTACTCTGGACAACGGAAAATTTGTCACGCGGCATCATGTGGTAAATTCGTTTTTAAAACTTTTTATAAAATACATGTACATATATATAAAAAAAACAGTATGAAGGGTAACATTCGATATGTGTTTGTGGAGGGGGAGGGCCACGTGTGTAAGATAGTTTTATGAGTTAATATTTGATAAATATTTAGTAGTTGTCAGTCTGCTCTTCTCCCTTTCTGGATTATGGAGATGTCGCATTTCTCGACCTCACAGAGAAATTATCCACCGATGTTGAGCGTCTCCAAAATGTTTGCATTCGTTATATCTATGGCCTCAGAAAATTTAACCGCATCACGGAGTACAGAGAGAAGCTTTACTGGCTCTCGACCGGGGGAAAGAGACATTCGAGTTCTTTGTATGCTTTTCAAGATCTGAGATCAAAAGACAACCTGCTACTCTCTATTCCTAGTAACAGAACTGACTTCTTCTCATTCTCTTTCACCGTGCATGGAGCCCGTCTTTGGAATGCTTTACCGAAAAATGTGAGAACCGCGCCAAGCATAACAAGTTTTAAAAACAGACTCAGAGAGCATTTGAAATCTTCCAGATAAATTGCCTTTCCCCTCCCATTCCCCTCCTTTTTTAAACTTTAGCGTCCTTATAGGTATTAGATTATTTTGGTGTGGCACATCCTGTGCCCACAAAGAGTTAGGTATATATTTCTTTCTATCCTCTTTTATTTTATTTGTCATACTCTTTATATAGTTTAAGTTATGTAGTCTACTCACAAATAATGTTTATACAAATAGTATAGGTTAGCTATAAAATATTGCCTGCAGGCAATAAGTTTGCCTTTTGTTAAGAATAAAGTATTTTATTATTATTATTATTATTATTATTAGTTCAGGCAGTAAGTAGTTTTCACTGATTTTTTAAAAGTGTCAAGTGATGGTATAATATATCTATTTCCGCAAGTGTATGGCTGTATGCACTTATAAACGGCTGAAATAATATTTGTTTGCACAATGGTTATGCGGTTTTGAAGCCATTAAATCCGTTTATTTTGCATATTTCCACTTCCTAATAACGTATGGCCTACTGTTTTGAGAAATGGCATCAAATTCAGAAATAATTTTTCTTCTCCAGAAGAGAACGGTACACAGTTTATACAGAGTCTCACCAAGAAGTTCTTGTAAGCCGCTATTCGTAGAATCAGGAATCATGACTATAATTTCTTCTTACATCGACCAAAATATTAAATACGCTCGTAGGCACCTAGCAGAAATTCCAGTGAATAGTGATTTTCATCATCACGATACGAGGAATAAATGCAATCTTCACATAAACCGACAGCGACTTAATAAAGTGCGACACAGATTTATTCACAAAAACTTGTTTTACTATAATAAGATTCTAGAGCAAATGAAAAGCCTTGGAGAGGACCAATTTAAAAAGATAATTCTAAATAATTTGGTAAGAAACCCAATTTATGGTATAAGGGAGTTTGAAAATTCTGAGTTTATTTTCCATGTTGGTGAATTACAAAATTTGTAAAGTTTTAAACATATTGATTGAAATCATGATAACTGATATTTATACATCTATTAATTTTTAAAAAAATACGAAGGCATATTGCTGGATTGAAAATAAAATAAATATTGTTTTATTGTTCTACATGGAATTTGCATTTCTATTTTAATATATTATTCTCCCTGACTATTACATTACATTATAAATATAAATACAAACGGAGCTGCCATGGAATTCACCGACCGGAGTCGGGCCCATCATAATACTATTTTTTACACTTCTGGGGGGTGAGCAGTGGATTCCGGACTTACGAACCGGCTGTGGTAGGTTTAGGACAGCTGTCTTGCCACATGTGAGCGTTCACCTTGCCACCCATTCACTCCCCCTTCGAAGCCATAGAATTTGAGATGCGCAAATCGCAGTTTTAGATAATTTTTCTAAGAAAGAGTTGATTATTTTTCTGGAAAGGCCAAGATCTTTAAAGAGGTGAAATAGAGATTTAGCTGGCAGGCCACGAGCGCCAACTTCCACCGCGTGAAGGTGAACAGTGAAGCCGTTCCGGGTTACGGCATTTGCAAGATCATGGTATTTATTTAATTTGTACTCGTGGTCTTTTGGGATATTTGATTCCCATGGAACAGTTAATTCTACAATAAGAGCCACCTTCCGAGATAGAGAGTAAAGAGTTATATCTGGACGGAGGGCTGTGCATCCGAGACTTTCAGGGAATTTATACTGCTTAGAGACCGAATCAACCTCCAGAGTCCAATCTGTAGCTTTCTCGATTATTGAGAAAGGTTTTGTAGTTAAATGTTTTTTGCCTTTAGAGCCATCCCGCACAAACTGTATTGGGGGTTTGGAGGATACTGTCAAACCCTTGTTGGCACGAGCCACTGAGAGACTAATTACCTCGCGAATAACAGCGAGAACTTTGTCATGGCGGTAAGTGTACCGTCCTTGATCTAAGGCCACCTTGCAGCCAGCTAGAATGTGTCTAGCTGTGCAAGGGGTATTGCTACAGAGGGGACAAGAACTATCCTCGGCAAAGCTCCAACGAGCGAGGTTACTGGGGTCTGGAAGTGTATGCTGAAAGGCATTCAAATAAAATTTCAGCATCTCTGGCGTCCAGTCATAGAGCATTACCTTCCAGTGCATTGGAGGCGGAATGCAAAAGTCACCAATTGTTGTCCAGTCATTCTGGCATTGAAGGCCAATAGCATGAGCCATACTCTTGCTGTCGTAATCTCCCCGCAAAAGAGACTTCTTCGAGTCCACGTCGCTCGTGGTTGTACTGCCATACCCCAGACCAGTGCCATTCTGGCTGATTCCAGTAAGGAACCTTTTGTGGAAGTCTACGCGGGCTTGTAGTTCATTTGAATCACTACAGCCACTTATTACGTGCTTCGATATTGCCGGATCTTTGGAATTGCACAGAATCGAATTTTTGGTTATTCTGGAGTTGGCGTAGAGCAGAGAGGGCAGTTTAAGCGCTAGCCCAAAATTTTGTTTGGACCTGAAGAGAGTCGAGGGGTCAGCTGGTTTGGCTAAGGACAGCCAGGATTTTAAACTGGCTGTCACCAGTGCATCTAGACGGGACAGTTGGGTTTTGGTAAAATCGTAAATAAGAAAGGGCCATGACAAATGTGACGTTAGATAATTGTCATAGATCCAGGCCTTACGAGGGCCAGAAATTAGCAAGGCATCTATTTTCGCCAGGCAACTTTTGAAATGCTCTATAACATGATCGCCCGAGACGTCTTTTCCCTGATGGGTGATTTTTCTGCCGAGGAATTTGAAATGATTGTTTGGGTCTATAAGGGAGATATTAGAGCCCTTATAGACCAATTTGGGGTCATAGGATGTAAATTTTGTGCCCATGCGGGCGAGTCCAAGGCAAAAACATTTGGAGGGCTTCACTTTTATACAGCCTGACCAGTCGCAGAAAAGCTCCACTTTCTGTAATAGCAGGGAAAGCTGCTTGGGGCTTCTGGTGATGAAAGTTAGGTCGTCGGCAAAAGCGAGGCACGACGAGGTGTATTGGCCGTCTGTTTTAAAACGGTAGCCCCACTTCCTGTCAAACTGGCTCAGGCTTTCCAGAAGTATATTAAAAACTATATTAAAAATCGTCGGGGAGAGGCAACAGCCCTGAAATAGTCCAATTGAATATGGTATAGAGCGGGTAGTCCATTCTTGCGTTTTAACATGGAAAGTCAGACAGTTGTAGTAGGAGGCTACAATGTCACGCACGACTGGTGGGAAGTTGTACCAGCGGAGTGCAAAGTGGAGGAGACTGTGTCGGACTGACCCAAAGGCATTCTCTAGGTCGAGCCAGCATACATTGATTTGGCGTTCGTGCTGTCTCGCATCCTTGATGGCAGCAGCCAGGAGAGAGTTGTGCTCGAGGCAGCCCGAGACGCCGCGCATGAAGCCTTTTTGAACTGATACTCCAAGGTACTCATTCCGGTGCATGAATTCGCTCATCCTCGTGTGGACTATGCTAAAAAAGATTTTGGCCACAGTGTCTGTGAGAGCAATGGGCCGAGCGTCCTTTGGTCCGGTGCAAACTGGGACCTTCGGAATTAAGATGACTGTCGCTCGGCCAAAATTCTGTGGGACTACACCGCTATTCCATATATTTCGGAAGATGGATCCTAAATATTGCAGAAGGCAGGGGCATTTTTTGTATACTAAATAGGGAATACCATCGGGACCCGGAGTAGAGCCCGACGGCTTCCTCTTTACTTGATTAAGAATCTCATCTAGTGATGGAGGTTGAGAAGCAAAAGCTACCGTAGGCAGGGGCGGAGGTGTAATGCCCGGCGGAGGGCTGTAATTATGGAGCCGCATTGGGTCCTCATACGTGGTCGAAAAGTATTCCGTGGCCATATCTTCCGGGATTTGGATTTTTCCCTTGGCGGCAGACAAAACCGTTTTGCTGTAGTTAAAACGGTTTTTGTCGAACCGGGCTTCCTCTTTGGATTTGAGAAATGCTGCCTTGCGTTTGTCGTTTTGCGTTGCTACGCTCTGTATGAGTTTTAGTATAGAGCGGTACGCGCGCGAGAAGTTGTGGCAGAGGGCTTTATCCCCGGCTTTCTTGGCTTCACGTAACTGGCGACGAAGTAGTCGCTTTTGCCTACGGAGCTTTGCCTTAAATGCGTTTTCTCTGTGAACAGTATATTTTGATTATTTGTATGTATATAGGTAATGTTGAATATAATATTACAGCCTTGACAACTATCATGATAGTCATGATGCAATTATATTTTTAGCATTTAATTTTGTGACACATCCAAGTGTAGGAATGCCTATCTACTGGAGTAGTTGATTGTATAGTGATTAGTATTAATTTTGGGTATATATAAGGCTTCAAGATCCTATATTTCGTATAGGTGTATGAAGTGGGAGCCAGCTTTTGAGGTAGGGGCATGATTCTTCTCGATATAAAGCAAGGGTGATTATGAATAAAAAACAAAGAAAAATACTTTTAGATTTCGGTTGGTATAACTAAATATTTCTAAAATAATAAATATTGAAATATTACAGATTTCATTAGTTCTTAAGTAAAATCAGGCAAAAAAATGTGGAAAATTTATAAATAGTAGATATTACTGAAATTAAAAAAAAACTGAACGTTCTGAAAAAAAAATTATGAAAAGTTTATTCATCTAATCATCATTGAGATTAAATAGGTAGGTTACGTTTTTCGACGAATGTTTTAATGTGGAAAACACTGTATTTGAATATTTTCACTACGTAACTCCAATAGTGTTTAGGAGTTTAATAAAATAAGACTTTAATCAGGATGTACATGTATCATTTAAAGCTTTATATATGTAACTAGCTGACCCGTGCCCACTTCGTTGGGCGGTAAAATTTTTACTTGTGATGAAATTATGAGTGTGGTTCGGTTAGTACTGAGTGCTATGTTTTATTTCCTGACTGCCAAAAGAAGGGTTATATTTTTACTGATGTATATATGTATTTGCATACCAATATGCCTATATTACCGTTATTTGTGAGTGTCTTCTTGTGAGTGTCTTATTTGTGAGTGGCTTATCTCTTTAAACATTTATATGCAGTAAAAGGGAAAAGTCTTTTGTTTCCAACTCTTGAGACGATAAATTTACTTATTTTGATATGAATTCATAATTGTTGATAATATGACCAATAAACATGACCTAACGATTTAAATTATTTTTTTAATATAAAAAACTACTTTTTGTGACTATATCAAATTTAGACATATAAAATTTAGACATATGCCGTGGCTGACTTTTTTTGTAGGCATTATCAAGCTCTATAAAGCTCTTCTCTAGAAATTATATATCTCTCATCGTTAAAGCAGCTTTAGTTAGGAACGTTTTCGTTCGACCGTTTTTTCTCCGACTTACTTTGCAAATCCGACTACCACGAAAAAGTATTTTCACTTCTCGGATTAATATATAGCCTATGACACTCATAAATAACGTGGCTTTCTATTGGTAAAATAGATACACTTAAATAGATACCAAAAATAATATAAACTAACTGCTCGCTGCTGTGGTTAAAAATACTTTTTGATAATGAATTTGGCAGACCGTGAATTTAATAATAACATTATGGAAAATTATTGGTATACCCCAATATTAATTTATATGCAAGAATCTCTATAAATCTAGGTACTTATTTGTTGAGTGGAAGTCGTCATAGTAAGAAATCGGAAGACAGTGTGGCACTCGCCTAAGTAGTCGTGGCCTAGTCTCGTTTCTCTTCCATCTCTTTGCTCCGCAGGGGGCCGCAGAAGGCCCAAACCACGTACGCCAGACGGCAACACAGCGAGGGAGCTGTTCTCCACGTCTTTACACTAATATGAGAAAGTACATAGACAGGACATTTAAAACACCACCACTCTACCTACTACCAGTGCAGTTCCAGCTGCATATGAAGCAAGTAAGGAAAATTTACTTTTCACAGAGAAAAACTCAGTAATCCAAAGATAACACAAATCACATCACTAGCAGTGGAAGTAAAGGCGAGGCGTATCTCGGAATTTGAGGATCACTCTATAAAAGATATATGATATCGGGTTAAATCTCTGGCAGGCGACGTATTTGGGTTAATCTATGACATAGTGAAATAGGAACAGGATAACATCTCCATAGTACGCACCGATTTCGCACTCATACAAGCGCCTGTTGTCCGTACGCTACCACTACATAGATTCTCGGGCGCCTCGGTGTCAGCCAGTCAGCACGACAGCTAAGTATATAAAAGTGGAATATTTTCGGTACATGCTGTAATGCAACCTGAAATTACATTTACGGGTATTTACATTTACGTGACGAAATTACATTTACGAGGTAACGTTTATTGTTCATTTGCGTAGGTAAGTATGCGTCTAGGTAAGTAGGTGCATAGGTATGTAAGTGCGTAGGTAGGTAGGTAGATGCGTTTTTGTTAAGTACCTACTTTAACTTACTAAAATGTAGGAATTTTAAACTCATGCAACAAGTGATGAATGCTGTCACACAAAGTGTGCACTAACTCATATATTCTGTTACAGTACAATTCGACTCGATTCGGGAACCGACTCTTGATCTATAAACCTAAAATATAAAACGTACATAACAATTATAAAGAATTGCATTTCGGCTTTAATGGGATCACAACTTGTCAATTGTGTATTTGTGGTGGCAACCCTGGTGGTTCGGCGAAGCGTAGGTACTTATTTCGAAAACAGGCTAAAGATGTCCTACTGATGTTATTTTACTATGTCTATGATCTGAGACCACGACGTTTGCAAAAGTGGATGGCCCCTGATTGCATGGCGTTTATTGAGAAGAGGTGGCTTTATAAGCATAGAGTTCAATTGCAACTTGTTAAACAAAATAATAAGATCAGTTTTTTTCTTACAGTGCCTTCTTCTATCTAAAATATACGATCTTAGTTTTTCTACCACTACCTTAGGTATTTAAACCAGGATCTCCTTCTTTAACGTAGTCTTTATAGTCTTACTAGCTGTTGCCCGCGGCTTCGCACGCGTTAAATTTGGGTTAAGATAGATCCCTTTTTCCAAGTCAAGTGGTAAGTTTTTGCGTGTAATATATAAAGGTATCTAACGTCCTTCTCTGTAGGTACTCCTGTCAATATGTACTTCATGATGATCAACTAAGTAATTAAGGCGTGAAGAAGTGACGATCGCGGTGCTTGCGCTACGCATGTTATCGAGACAAATGATGAATTTATAATGAGGTTCTAGCGCCTTCTGACGTCCGGGAACCGTCGGGCGCGACTTCTATTTTGATTTTTAGGGTTATTTACCCCTTCTCACCCCCTAAGTGGTAGATTTTAGAAAAATATGACACATGCAGTTGCTTATTTGTTTATTACCATTTAAACCCCTTTTCGCCACATTAGGGGTTGAATGAAAAAAATACTAAATACGTATTTGCCTAAATGTTTATTAGAGTATACAATTTCCATCTAATATCGTTTCTCCATACAAATTTTAAACCCCTTTTCACGCCTTTAGGGGTTGAATTCTGAAAAAACGCGAAAGACGTATTTAATTATTTGTTTATTACAGTTATCCTACACAGTTTCAAAATAAAAAGTCCATCTAATATCGTTTCTCCATACAAACTTAAACACCCCTTTTTACGCCTTTAGGGGGGAAATTTAAAAAAAATACGAAACACATATTTGCTTAGATGGTTTTTAAAGTAATCCTACAAAGTTCATCTAATATCGTTTTTTCATACAAATTTTGAAACCCCGTTTCACCCCTTAAGGGGTTGAATTTTGAAAAAACACAAAAGACATATTTGCTTATTTGTTTATTCGAGTAATCTTACAAAGTTTCGAATTAAAAAGTATATCTATATCGTATGCCATACAAATTTCGAAACCCCTTTTCACCCCTTTAGTTGTGGAATTTTGAAAAAATATGAAACACGTGTTTCCTTATTTATTTATTAGAGTGACCTTACAAAGTTTCGAAATAAAAAGTACATCTAAAATCGTTTATCCATACAAACTGTAAAACCCCGTTTTACCCCTCTAAGGGTTAAATTTTGAAAAACCATGAAAGACCCATTTGTTTATATGATTATGAGAGTAATATTACAAAGTTTTGATTTATAAAGTCTATCTGTATCGTTTCTCCATACAAATTGTATAACCCCTTTTCACCCGTTTAGGGGTTGAATTTTGAAAAACCACGAAAGACGTATTTTCTTACTTTTTTATTAGAGTAATCCTTCGAATTTTCGAAATAAAAAGCACATCTAATGTTGTTTATTCATACAAAGTCTGGAACCCTGTTTCACCCCTTTAGGGGTAGAATAAAAAAAAAAAACACCTATTTTCTTATTTGTTTAATAGAGTAACCTTACAAAGTTTCAAATTAAAAAGACCATCAATAACGTTTCTTCATAATAATTACACCCCTTTAGGGGTTGAATTTTGGAAAAACCACGAAAAACGCATTTTGTTATTTTTTTATTAGAGTACTCCTACAGGAATTCGAAATTAAAAGCACGTCTAATATTGTTCATTCATACAAATTTTGAAACCCCGTTTCACCCCTTTAGGGGTTGAACTTTGAAAAAACATGAAACAACTATTTTCTTATTTGTTTATTAGAGTAATCTTACAAAGTTTCGAATTAAAAAGTACATCTATATCGTTTCTCCATAAAAAAATCGAAACCCCTTTTCACCCCTTTAGGGGCTGAATTTTGAAAAAATGTGATACACGTGTTTCCTTATTTATTTATTAGAGTAATCTTACAAAGTTTCGAAATAAAAAGCACATCTAATATTGTTCATTCATACAAATTTTGAAACCCCGTTTCACCCCTTTAGGGGTTGAATTTTGAAAAAACATGAAACACCTGTTTTCTTATTTGTTTATTATAGTAATCTTACAAAGTTTCGAACTAAAAAGTACATCTACATCGTTTCTTCATAAAAAAAATCGAAACCCTTTTTCACCCCTTTAGGGGTTGAATTTTAAAAAAATATGAAACACTTGTTTCCTTATTTATTTATTAGAGTAATCTTACAAACTTTCGAAATAAAAAGTCCATCTAAAATAGTTTATCTATACAAACTTTAAACCCCCGTATTACCCCTTTAGGGGCGGAATTTTGAAAAACCATAAAACACCTATTTGATTATTTGTTTATAAGAGTAATCTTAAAAAGTTTCGAATTAAAAAGTACATCTATATCGATTTTATATACAAACTTTGGAACCCCTTTTCACCCCTTTAGGGGTTGAATTTTGAAAAAATATGATACACGTGTTACCTTATTTATTTATTAGAGTAATCTGACAAAGTTTCGAAATAAAAAGCACATCTAATATTGTTCATTCATACAAATTTTGAAACCCCGTTTCACCCCTTTAGGGGTTGAATTTTGAAACAACATGAAACACCTGTTTTCTTATTTGCTTATTAGAGTAATCTTACAAAGTTTCGAATTAAAAAGTACATCTATATCGTTTCTTCATAAAAAAAATCGAAACCCTTTTTCACCCCTTTATGGGTTGAATTTTTACAAAATATGAAAAACGTGTTTCTTTATTTATTTATTAAAGTAATCATACAAACTTTCGAAATAAAAAGTCCAACTAAAATCGTTTATCCATACAAACTTTAAACCCCTGTTTCACCCCTTTAAGGGTAGAATTTTGAAAAAACATGAAACACCTATTTCCTTATTTGTTTATTAGAGTAGTCTTTCAAAGTTTCGAATTAAAAAGTACATCTACATCGTTTCTTCATAAAAAAATGGAAACCCTTTTTCACCCCTTTAGGGGTTGAATTTTAAAAAAATATGAAACACGTGTTTCCTTATTTATTTATTAGAGTAATCTTACAAACTTTCGAAATAAAAAGTCCATCTAAAATCGTTTATCCATACAAACTTTAAACCCCCGTATTACCCCTTTAGGGGCGGAATTTTGAAAAACCATAAAACATCTATTTGATTATTTGTTTATAAGAGTAATCTTAATAAGTTTCGAATTAAAAAGTACATCTAGGTATATCGATTTTCCATACAAACTTTGGAACCCCTTTTCACCCCTTTAGGGGTTGAATTTTGAAAAAATATGATACACGTGTTACCTTATTTATTTATTAGAGTAATCACACAAAGTTTGGAAATAAATAGCACATCTAATATTGTTCATTCATACAAATTTTGAAACCTCGTTTCACCCCTTTAGGGGTTGAATTTTGAAAAAAGATGAAACACCCGTTTTCTTATTTGTTTATTGGAGTAATCTTACAAAGTTTCGAATTAAAAAGTACATCTATATCGTCTCTCTATAAAAATTTCGAAACCCCTTTTCACCACTTTAGGGGTTGAATTTTGAAAAAATATGAAACACGTGTTTCCTTATTTATTTATTAGAGTAATCTTACAAACTTTCGAAATAAAAAGTCCATCTAAAATCGTTTGTCCATACAAATTGTAAACCCTCGTTTTTCCCCTTTAAGGGTAGAATTTTGAAAAAACATGAAACACCTATTTCCTTATTTGTTTATTAGAGTAGTCTTTCAAAGTTTCGAATTAAAAAGTACATCTATATAGGTTTTCCATACAAACTGTGAAACCCCTTTTCACCCCTTTAGGGGTTGAATTTCGAAAAATCCGCCCTTAGTGAGCGTTTGCGTCCTAAAAGGAACGTATGTTAAAAATTTCAGCTTTCTAGGTTTAAGAGTTTGGGCTGGGCGTTGATGAGTCAGTCAATGAATGAATCGGAACTTCTCTCTTTATATATAAGATTGCTTATTCATATAGCGTCTCAGGTATTTATATAATTTAACTTATTTCAGAGGCATATTGTCACATAATTAAGCGACCATTGCGTTGTCAGCCTCTATTTATAATCACACGCCGTGATTTATTTATATCTATTTTCAACCCGTTATTTTTTCAAGCAATAATAACATGGCTGAGAGACTGTATATCATCAATATTTTCTTCTAGTAGCACAGTCTCATTCGCATATCTGCTATCACAATCCTCTCACAATTTACTCTAGTAGTTGTCTTCGGAGCAGTAGTCAAATTTAAGATTAGGTAATACGCAGCCTTGTCTAGCTCCTATTCGTATATCCAACTCCTCAGAGAAGGCAAATTCTACTTCGATGGCGGCTGTCTGATTCCAATAACGTTATTCTCTTCACATTATTCCTGGACCGAAGTGTCGAAGGCGGAGTCCTGGAGCAGTCAAATTTCTGAACCAAATTTCAGAAAAGGTCGCCGAATTATAACTACCTATCTTTTTCAATAGTATTCTTTTATGTTTGAATTCTGAGTACCCTAAAATTAAATATCAACAGCTCGAAATTACAGGATAAAGGTTAAATCGGGATAAAGGTTAATTGTTTCGCAAAATTTCATCCGGAAATTTATAGAGTTATTTCGAATCTTGACATTTCGCAAAATGTTAAATTAACATCCATACTCCGATAACGCGAAATTTTATATAATTTTACCACATCTGTTAAATTACATTATATGCTGATTTCTATTGCTATAGTACCTATATAAAATCTCTGGTAAATACCAGGTTTACTTACTGTTTTAAACATGGGCATAACTAGCTTTTTATTTTAATTTCATGGCAGGCTGATAACGAGCGCAGCTTTTTGTAATTTTTAAAATATTAGAATTAGAATATATTCAAAATTTCAAATTGATATGTTCATATTGCTCATGCCTTTTTATTTCAATCTCATGGCTTGCTGATTAGACCATGTTTTTACCATCTTTTGACATATAAAAATACGTTAGAAATTTTAGAATCTTCAAATCCGTCGTCCTATATTTAGGATACATGATTTGCCGATGTATTGTTTATTCGTTGGGTTTTAGTTAAATTCAATTCAATTGTAATAATTTACAAAAGTATGAGCTTTGTTTTAAAGATGGATATTTAGAAGATAACCGTTCGCCGGTAGCAAAAATACTTAAATTAAATCTAATTAGCAAAATCGAAAGTTGTTCACATATATACATATGTCTCGTTTAAATTTAAGCATTTCCCAATTTAATATTTGTAATCTTTCGATACCATGTGAATATTTTTTATTATTTTTATGTAAGTATATATTGTGTGTAATAATCTTTTATGTATGTACGTGTGTGTAATAAACCTTTGAGAACCATAAGTGTTGCGGTAGAGTATGGAAATTTTTTATATGTAAAATTGTTAAAGAGGTATATAAGATATTACATTATATTACATTACATTTACGTCGTGTCCAATTGGTGGCTAAAAACCGCTCTTGGACGTGTCAAAATATTTCTGTTTTAAGTAGTAAGTGTCATTACTACTTTAATCTTTACGTTACATACATATATTAATTTTAAAAAATATACAGTATTTAAGAAACTTTGGAACCTACTAAAAGTTATTCGTCGTAGAATCGTATTACAAAACAAATTAAAGAATAGTCAATGGCTACCTACTAAATACACAATAATTAAAATAGTCAGTTAAAAGGTTGACTAATCAAAGCAGAAGCCTAACAATTGAAATAGTCAATAAATCAAATATATACGTACTAAAAACTGTACATAGTAACATCCAAAGCAGTAAGTAATTCGTTAAATAATCAAACTAAAGCTAAATCTTAAATTTAAATACTAGAAGTACATATATAATTATCATTCAAATTGGTACAATATTTGCAATATCATTCAAATTGGTACAATATGTCAAGTTTTGTGAAAATTGGTTTAATAGATTTTGTATACATTGATGCGATATAAGTGTCCCTGTGGTCCATAAAGGTGCTAAAATACACTTTTTACAAAATTTGATTATTTAATTATTTAACTCAGAAATCATACATACTAAAAAGTACCAGAAGAAATATGCTGGAAGTTATCTTTAGCATTATCCCAAGTAACAATACACGAAACATTTTGAATCCAGTTTCCATTTCAAATTACAGTCATTCCGATGTTAACAAAACAAGGAATTCAAATTCACTTCGAAATGTTATCCCAGCAGTTCACCAAGGTACTCTTTCCTCTCCGATGCACACCCTATCAGTAAACCAAATTACTAACAATATATTTCCATTAGTATCAGATTCCATACCAATACGTGCCACATTAGTAAACCAAATTAATAACAGTATAACACCATCAGTATCATATTCTAATAATATACAAGGTCCATCTCCTAGAGAAAAAAATGCTGTTAAAAACTTGTCATCCAAAGTAATTAACCACAATGAATATTTAGTATTATCTAAAGGTCTAAATTTCACACCGACTCAAAATGTGAACCATTTTAGTTTTGGTAATGATGTTGTTAAATTTTGTCGTAATTTAAGATGGCGTGAATTTTGGCATTCAAATCAAAAGAATAACAATAATAATATTAAATTACACAATGCACTATCTCAATTTCGTCCACACTCTAATAAAGAACCCCCTCCATTACCAAAAAATCATCCGGTAGAAAATTTTATTACTATTTTATTAAACAAAGTAACACAGCCATCTTTTCTAAATAGCCTCAAGCCAACATCAAACTTGTCAGTAGATGAACGTGCAGCTCTTGAGAGTCTTAGCAAGGATACCAGCATCGTCATTTTGCCGGCTGATAAAGGTTCCACTACTGTCATACTTAACAAAACTGACTATGTTACTGAAGGCTTGAGACAACTTAGAGATGAAACTTTCTATAAAAAACTATCCAGAGATCCAAACAAAAATTTTGCAGTGAAAATAAAAAAATATATTGAACAAAATAAATCAAATGAAAAATTATCAGACGAAGATGTTAAAACTTTAATTCCTGATCCTATCAGAACTCCAAATTTTTATCTATTACCTAAAATTCACAAGCCTAATAATCCTGGACGACCAATAGTCGCAAGCTTTAACTCTCCGACAGAAAGAATTTCGGCTTTTGTAGATTATTTTTTACAACCTTTTGTGAAAAATCTAAATTCTCATATCAAAGACAGCTATCATTTTATTGATATTTTAAAGAATACTGTAATTCCAAAGTCAGACGACCTATTATTTGTTACTATTGACGCCATATCCCTGTATACCAATATTCCTCATAATTTAGGATTGGAAGCCATTTCTTATTTTCTTGATGAGAGACCTCATCCTCAAATACCTTCTACGGATTTTCTTTGCAAATTAGCCGAGTTTGTCTTAACGTGTAATGCTTTCTCCTTTGAAGATGAATTTTATCTTCAAATTAAAGGGACTGCTATGGGCACGCGAATGGCACCGTCGTATGCCAACCTTTTCATGGGATTATTCGAGCAAAATTTTCTTCAAACGCAAAATTTAAAACCCATATTATGGTATAGATTTATTGACGACATAGTAATGATTTGGCCACACGGACAAACTACTCTAACAACCTTTCTTGACGACCTAAATAATTTTGGCCCTTTGAATTTCACTCATACCATTTCTAAATCACAAATTACTTTCTTAGATGTTGATTTAACAATTTCCGAAGGTAAAATTAAAACCGCGATTCATATAAAACCTACAAATAAAGAACAGTATTTACACTTTGATAGCTGTCATCCATTTCACACCAAGAGATCCATTCCCTATTCAATGTCCATTCGCGGACACCGTTTAGTTAACAACAAAGAAAATTTAGATAAATATCTCAATAATCTAAAGCAATCTCTTCTTGAAAGAAAATACCCTGCTCCTCTATTGGATAAACATATTCTAAACTCTGAAGTAAAATATATACCAAAACCTAAAATTACTTCAAATAAAAATAATAATAATAATAAAATCTTTCTTAGCACCACTTATTTTCCTGGTGCTGAGAAACTGCGAGATATATTATCTGATTTATTCCCCATCATTTCTAATGATGCATCCACTAAGGATCTCTTAGATTCACCGCCAATTTTATCTTTCCGCAGACCACCTAATATTAGATCAATATTAAACAAAACAAAAAATAATCAAAATTTCTCTATTGGTAATAATACTTATGGTCTTCAACCTTGTGGTCGTCCACGTTGTAAAACTTGTCCTCTGTTAGATCTAAGTCCTTTTTTTACCAGTCCAAATACTACTAATAGTTACAGGGTTCCCTTTCATTGCAGTTGTATTTCAAAAAATATAGTATATCAACTTCTGTGCAGGACTTGTGATGCCTTTTATATCGGTGAAACAACAACACCACTTAATATTAGACTAAATAATCATAGGGCTAGTGTAGGAAATGAAAGCCAACTCCCAATATCTTTGCATGCCAGGGCACATAATTTATCTTTTGATCAATGTTTTAAAGTTAAAATAATAAAATGCCTTGGTGATAATGCACAAGAAAGGGACGTCAAATCTTGGGAATTGGCTTATATTTATATTTTAGGCGCTTGCAAAGGTTCCGGTCTCAATAGGCAAAATTAATAAGGTTTATCATATTATCATAATCATCAAATGCTTTTTATTTTAATTTTTATCATTCATTTTAAAATAACGTTTTGCACGGTTGGTTTCGGTACCTTAACTAAATCGTGTAAAATATTATTAATCCATTTCTTTTTGTTCGATTCCTTGAATTTAAATTTTCAACGAATTGTTCGATTTCAGAAATGTCACATATCTTGACGACGGCTGAGCCGAAATATTGATATACATTTTATAACAATCATTAATATTTAAGAAACACTAATCGCCTATTATTTTCCAGCATTCATTCTCGTCTCGCATTGTTGTGTGCCGCTGTGAAAGACTGCCATTTTGATCGGGTTCTAGTGCCACAGCAGGAAGCACCAGCAAACACTGAGTGAGGAGAAGAAGAAGGCGTGGAGTCACTCCTGGTCACCACAGACCAGATAAGTGCCCTTTCATTATTTTATCATTTCATTTATTTAGTGATTAACATAATTTCAATTTGAAAAATAATAATTTATATATATATATATATATATATATATATATATATATATATATATATATATATATATATATATATATATATATATATATATATATATATATATATATATATATATATATATATATATATATATATATATATATATATATATATATATATATATATATATATATATATATATATATATATATATATATATATATATATATATATATATATATATATATATATATATATATATATATATATATATATATATATATATATATATATATATATATACATATTTATATATATATATATATATATATATATATATATATATATATATATATATATATATATATATATATATATATATATATATATATATATATATATATATATATATATATATATATATATATATATATATATATATATATATATATATATATATATATATATATATATATATATATATATATATATATATATATATATATATATAT